>APFE030947760.1:0-21519 GCA_000404065.3 Pinus taeda | reverse complement strand
ACTCTCATTAATGAGATGGCTTCTCATCTTTTTGTATAAATAGGAGATCTCTCTCCTTCATTTGTTAGCTTAGATTTTTAGTTCTTGAGCTTGTAGCTTTTTGGTAATTCTTTAGCTTGGAGCTTGTAGTTTTTCTTTGATGGCTTTGGAAAGTTTTGGAGAGCTTTGTTGTACTTTGTAATTTTGAAGAATTTGAATAAAGCTTTGATGTTCTCAACATGGAAGGAGATGTGAAGTAGATGTCATGGAGCATATTAGAATGTAAGGTAGAGTAGATTTTATTTTGCAATTTTGCTTTGATTTTATTATGTCATTTGATTGCTTTCAAGTTTGATAGATTAGAGTTTCCATTCATGCAATTTTAATTCATGTAAGTGTGTTCAACCAGTTGATTATAGATTAGTTTTTCTTGTATTTGCTTATTAGTTTTTTTCTCAAGCTTTTTAATGTAGTTTTTTCATCAAGTGGTGATCTGAGACTTGCTTCCTCTGCTGAACTTTTTAGCTTTTAAATTTCAGTTGTTATGCTTTGATTTTAGTGAGATTTGTTTGTTGTTGTTAGCTAGTTTAGATATTAAGTTCTTCATGTTATTTGACATTATCTCCGGTGTCGTGGCTTAACCGGAGAAGCTACTTGGTGAGCTATCAGATTATAAGTGAAGTAATTTGATTTTGCTTTCATTAATCTGCAAGTAGGTAGTTTAGATATCAAGTTCTTCATGTTATTTGAAGTTATCTCCGGTGCCATGGCTTAACCCGAGAAGCTACTTGGTAAGCTATCAGATTATAAGTGAAGTATTTTGATTTTGCTTTCATTAATCTGCAAGTAGGTAGTTTAGATATCAATTCTTCATGTTATTTGACGTTATCTCCGGTGCCATGACTTAACCCGAGAAGCGACTTGGCGAGCTATTGAATTATAAGTGAAGTAAATTGATCTTGCTTTCATTAGTCTGCGATTTTTGGTTTTTTTTTAGTGAAATAGTTTAGATTTTATTTCTGTAATTAAATGGGCAGCAGAGACAGTGACTTCATGATCAATATTTCATCTTTTGTTTGATTTAAGTAGCTACATATTTACATTCCTGTTCAAGTACTAATTTTATCAACAACATGTTTTGAGATCTTTCAAAATGCTTTTTTTAGAAGTTACCATAAGGGACATAAACCTTGTCTTGAAATCTACATCCATACTTGACCTTTAAAAGTATTCTTAAAACCTTAGAATAGGATTTCCATTTGCGTTAAACACTTTAGGAAACCAACATGAACAAAACCCCAAAAACAACATAAACTATAAAACAACGAAGTAAGAAAAAGGTTAACTAAGCACATATGGTGCACCATGCTTCATCAGTTTACGATACCCAGATTGATAATTTATGTAGAGCAATTTAGGATACTAAATTGACTAGACAGTACACATCTCCTCACATGCATTGTTCATTCGTCCGCTCACGAACACATACTCTTAAATGTACTCTCCCTGTTCATCCCATCTGTCATTGCGTCATGTTTACTCATGTACCTATATTTGCATTCACTCATGACGAGATGACATCAAATCCATAAACCTCCTAGTCTACCATGATGCATGGTCATTCGCTTTCAGATGCAGGTGACCGGGAGAGGGGACAAGGCTGCGAAACTACGCAAGGGAAGTTTAAGATGGGATGTGAGCTCTGGGCACTGCTAGTGAAAATTGTGTAGAGGTCACTGGGAGACTGAGATGTGCAATCAAGATCAACAGTGACTGTCCGCAGGATCTATCTCGGCTGGAGGGCAGATCTGCACAGTTTCTGAAGGGAGGCAGTGCGAGCCGCTAAGGGGCTTGGCAGAAAAAATTACGTAATTCCTGGAGGAAGTTGGATGCGGGCTTCAGGAGGCTTGGTAGCAAAAACTGTGGAATTCCTGGAGGGATCTAACAGCGGGATGCGGGATGGCTTGGCAACAAAAATTGTGCAATTCCTGGAGGGAGCTGGCAGCGAGCTGCGAGGTTGTTGGAGACAAAAATTGGGCAATTGTTGGGAGGCTAACTTGTTGAACACCTTTGCACAGTTTCTAAGTTGAGCGGGATGCTGGGTTGTTAAGGGGCTTTCTCAAAGATCTGCATAGTTTTCTGGGTGAGCAACCGTCCGGCTAACTGGGTGATTGGCTGGAAAAATTGCTCAAATTTTGAGGGGAGACAAGGACGGTCACTTGGTGTATGTCCGACCTGTCTGCGCAATTTCCTTAGTCAACGAAGTGGGAAAGGTCTACAACTTCTGCGCAATTTTTTAGGGGAGTGAGTCACGAGGTCACTGCCCGGTCAAGCTCTCAGGTTGACTAGTTGGAGGGTTGGTTGATCAGCTTGTGGTCGTCAAAACTTCAACAAAAATGACTAAGTTTGTGAGCGAGTGAATTTTTGTATACGCAACCTTGCGAAAACACACTCAACATAACGTGTCGAAAAGGCACCTCAAACCATTAAGACAACATATACTCAACATGACTAACTGACGGTGTGAGCGACAAGCGTGATGCTTGTGATAGATTGTTGAAAGACTACGACAACGCTTGTGTGACAGTGTATACAACTTCATGTGTGAGTGCGACGAATGTTTACGTAGTGAACACAAGATGTACACACAAAGCGTAGACCTTATGCACGACCAGAACATAGTTGTAAGTGTGACATTGTGACCATCATGCAACAAGTTGTCCGTTGAACAGTTAAGCAAAGGGGGCGAAAGACTCAACACGAGCCCATGGGGTTAGCCTGAGTGATTGAAAAAATCAAGTAAAAACTCAAGGGATGCTTCGAACTTGGATGAAGGCCAAAATTTTGGAGGTTGTTACAGTCACTACAACACTTGGCGACACACTGGTAGAATTCCAAGTTCTTTGTTTTGGTTCATTGACAGCACATGGCCTTGGTCTTTCAGGGAGTATTGAATCACTATTCGGTTTAATTTGGATTTCTCACTTACCTCATGGAAAAACATGGTTCACCTTTTTCCAACTCAGTTGAACACAACAAAAGTTTTAGCTTGATCACAGTGTTTCGAAATCGGGAAGGGTAATTTAGCTCACGAGTTAAAAAAATTCGGGGTATAAGTTTTCATCTCTGGTGTTGCTCCTCTGCTAGTAGGCCTGGACAGTACCCCAACGGAGCCACGCAAGAACACACACATTGCTCCACTACTAGCGAGCCTGATCAGTACCCCAGTGGAGTTGCATGCTTCACCTCTCTGCGCAAGAAGCCTTTCTCTTCTTTCGCCTTTGTATTTTTTAAGGAGGACTGTGCATATGCACTTATTTATTTTTGGGGCGGAAGAGGGATCCCAACTTATTGAGAGTAGAAGAGGTTGTTCCTTCAGAGAAGCATGTAAGACCTTTGACATAGGTTTTCTCATTTAGATGTTCCCCTTCTCTGTTTCTACTAGTTTGATGCGCTTGATCACACAGAGCAAAAGATTGAGTACAAGCATGGGGTCTTCCAATGTGGACATAGGTTCATGGTTGGACCCAAGATTCCCTTACAGATGGCTCGTATTTTCTGTCAAGACATCATCAGCCGAAGGTTATAACTAAGCACAGAGAAGATGGGCACAGGATTGGCCAAGTGCTGCAATGTCCCAAGTTTCTTAAGATCTCGGCCACATATTCATTCAAAAGTCAAAACTCAGTAGAGGGCAACACTTATTTTATGGAAAACAAAAATAGCAGGGTACCAAACAAACAAAATAAAATGAAACAAAAATAGTAAGCAAAGAAAACAAAGCAAAAACAAGCACTAAGAAAACTATGTACATGGCGTGGGGTGGGGCCTGGCCTATTGAAAATAGTGCATGAGATCTTGGTTGTTGACAGGAAGGTTGTCAATCCTCCCGTCAAGTGATTGCAGATGGTGTGTGTGTGGGCCAAACTTCTCATGGACTATGTATGGACCAATCCATGGGGACTGGAACTTTGAATGCTTGCCTTTGTCTTCATGGGGTTTATCCCATTTCAAGACTAAGTCACCAACATCGAAGTTAGCTTTCCCTACAAACTTCTTATCGAACCATCTCTTGATATGGTTCTGGTGGAGTGTAAAATTTTATTTTACTTTCATCCTTTCTTCTTGAAGTTTGTGAAGTGTATCCATCCTACGCTGAACTAGCATGTAGGGCTTGTCTTTGGATTCTTGAGACAACTAAAGCACAGAAAAGTAGATGTTGGGTGGTAGGATGGCTTCTTTGCCATAGACCAGGAAGTATGGTGAGGTATTCAAAAAGGGTTTGGGTTCTATGCAATTAGCCCATAAAGCATTCATCAAGGCAAAGTTCCAGTTATGCTGCTGAGAGTAAACAGTCTTTTTTATTATGCAGATAAGGTTTTTGTTTGTGGATTTTGCGAGACCATTTTCTTACGAGTAGTAGTTAAATGAGTGTTTCAGCACAATACCATTTTGTAATGCAAAATCATAAAGCTTTAAAGATGAAAAGTACGTTGCATTATCAAACACAAGTGATACTGGAATGCCAAAGCGTGAGATGATGTTTTGCTGGAGGAAGTTGATTACTTCCTAGTCATTCACTTGCTTGATCAGAACTGCTTCTATCCATTACGTGAAGTAATCAGTTGCTATCAAAATGTAGTGGTGTTGTTTCAACGAATGTGGGAAAATTTTTCCGATGATGTCCAAGCCCCATTGTTGGAACGGTTCAGTCACTACAACAGGGTGCAGTGGGGTTGCTGACCTTCGTGTTCTGTCAGTGCATCGCTGACAGACTGGGCACTTGTGAGCATAAGCTTGTGCATCCTTGAATAATGTGCACCAGTAGAAACCAGCTCGCATAACTTTGTGCATAGTGGTATTTCTCATAAAGTGACCCTCAGTTGGTCCGTCATGTAGATATTGCAAAACCTTCTTTGATTCATGTGCATCCAGGCACTTGAGAAAGATTTCGTTGCTATGCTTTTTGTAAAGAACTATGTGCACCAACTGGTAAGCTAAAGCTTTAAGATGTAATTCCCTCTTCCGTCTGACGGAAAAGTGAGAGGGTATGGCCCACAGTAGTGATGTGGTTGACATGACAAATGAAACGACTCGACATGACATTGCTGGTATGTTCATGCTGTTGTTGGTGTGCATGTTGAGCTGCAGTGTTGTTGAGTGATGGATGTCCTCTTGGTGTATCACAGCTTCACCTCCGCATGGCGAGGTGTGCAGAGTCTTTGATGGTCATTGGGGTTCGCTTGATTTCGTATGTGTGCATTGCCCCTTGCTTGTACTTTGGCATGCTTGACATGTTCGTCCGTTCGCAAAAGTTTCTCCTCACATGTTTGTTCGTTCTTGAACACATCTCCTCACATGCATCGTTCGTTGGAACATGAAAGAGCAACTCTCAAAATTTTGGGCATAAGGTATAAAGAAGGTATCAGAGCTATAAATCATGGGCAGTTCACGGATGATATAATTTTGATGGGCAGAGCCTCGGTAACAATTGCTTGATGCTTCAAAAGAAATTTAGACAGATCCTTAGTGTGTCAAGGGGATCCACTAATGACAGTAAGAGCCACATCTACATCTTGAATATCACCAGACAAAAAGAGAAGAAAAACGAAGAAATTTTGGGGTTCAAAGTAGTCAGAGATTGGACAGATTTTAATTATTTAGGGGTCCCTATATTCCTAAGAAGGGTTGCTCCTAATGCTTGGAAAAAAGTACAGGATAAAATGAAAACAAAATTTTTAAATTTGGGTGGGATATTGCTCAATTATGCTTGAAGGGAAGTTTTAGTGAAGTGTGTCTTTTCGGTGATCCCTTTGTATCAGTTTACTACCCTACAAACCCCCAACCAAGTATTTAACTAAGCAAAATGACTGAGTGGCAAGAGTGGACCTAGGCTTGGGTTCCCCCATTTGGAAGTTGATCAATTCCTCCATGGACACCATTAATAAAAATTTAAGCAAAGTTCGGGGGAATGGAGCCTCCATAAAGATTTTCTTAGATTCGATCCTAGGCCTTCAGCCCCTAGGTTCGAAGCTTTCCCTGGTGGCTCTGATATCTTTCATGAGACAAGGAGGGGTGGAAACTTTGGACTAGATATCAGATTGGAATCAACAAGGAGGGTGGAAGGGATGGAAGATATACAACATTTCAGAGGCTCTTCTCCACCAAAGAGATAAACTAATAAATAAACTAAGAGGATGTGCCCCCATAGCTCTCATAGTTGCAAATAAGGAGGATGGAAAAATGCCAGTTACACTGTTAAGGAAGGGTATTCACACTTGCTCTTTAATTCCCAGGCCCTTCCTAAATCCTCCATTTGGAATGAAATATGGAAAATGAATATTATTCCAAAGGACAATTTTTTTTTGTTGGCTGATATCACATAAAAAGGTCCTCACGTCAAAGAACCTCTAGAAGCGGGGTCATATTGGACCCTCAATATGCCCACTATGTGAATATTTGGAGGAGTCTATTCCCCATCTCTTTCTCCACTATCAGGTGGCTAAGGAAGTTTGGTTGGTGGTACTCAACCCTCTATATAGCTAAACTTCATGGTTGTCTGACCTCCTGATGTTATTCAGCTCTTGGCCCAAATTTTATTTGGGCTCCCTTCAGGGAAAAAGCAAGTTCAAATATATCTAGTCTACTCTTCCTAATTATGTTTGTTGGCAAATATAGCTATCAAGGAACAAATATACATTCAATATGTCCCATACTTTTGTCGGATTAACTACCATGTTAGCCCTTTCATCGTGTATGGAATTGCATAAACCAGAAACAAACTCCTCCATGGATGAGATTGAATCTGATTGGATAGCGCCATGAATTGGCACCCCTATTACTCAACATTCGGCCAAAGGTAACCCCTTTAGTGCCCAGTGGATTCTAAGATTGTCTTTTGAGGGGATGGTGGAATGGATAGATCTTTGAATCAATGGACCCTTCAATTTGATGAAGCATCAAAAGGTAATATTGGGGTGGCAAGAGGGGGGAGGGATTCTCATTAATCTCGAAGGAATCATTGAGACATATATGCTTGGGGCCTGGGTAAGAAGACAAAAAATGAAGTGAAGCTTATGGTTTGTTTTTTGGTCTAACATTGGCTCAAAAAAGGGCATTAGAAATATATAGGTCTTAGGGGACTCAATGTTGAACATAAGCATATGAACCATAGTTCATCAACAAAAAATATGAACCTAAATCAAATAATTAGGAGATCCCAAGGGATGATTCCCTTATTTGAGTTTATGTAATTTTTTTCATATCCTAAGAGGGAATATCTAGGAAGCAGATAAGCAAGAAAATTTGGCTTGCCAATTGAAAGCAGGAAAAAGTATAGTCAATGAGGTTGAGGAAACAGTTTGCATTCCCTAAACTTATTCAAGGGTTTCAAAAATTGGTCTGAGGATGGCATTCTTGGCTCATCCAAGAGGTTAGAAAGTATCAACAAGTTGGATTTTGTGAGGTTTGTTGGTATTAATCTTTCCTTATCCCCCCCCGAACCCCCCCCCCCCCCCCCCCCCTCGCACTTCATTCTCTCTCTTTTTGTCCCCCCACCTTCCTCCCCTCCCCTCTTCTCCTTTATTACCTCTCCTCCCTATCCTCGTCACCTTTTTTCCTATCACTCGCTAATCCTCTTAGTCTTATCATTCCTCCTCTTCTCCATCTCATTATGGCACCCTCCCCCTTTTCTTTCAGTCTCTTGCTTCTTGGTACCTTTCGCATCATTCCTTGCTTGGCCTGTCCTGTCCTTATGCCTCGTGGCAATGTTTATCTTAGTCTGTTGCGGCAACGTGTATGCGTCCTTTATGAAGGTACTACTCTTAGGCTCGGGCGATCACGGTTCATGAGAATCAAGTCCCTACAACATGAATTTTGTTGCAAAGGTCGGCGTTCCAGTACAGTCAGAGGCGGGTTAATGGGAGATTGGGAGAAACATTTATTTTCTCTACTCATATTTACTTTGGCTGCTCATGGGAAGAAATTATGGGCAAGGATGAAGGAATAGGAGAAGAGCTGGGAAATTATGGTTGTTAGTTGGGAAATTAAGGAAAAGCATGGGGAGCCCAACTTCATGAGTATTGATCTCCAATACAACATCAATATTTAGCCCTACAATTTCTATTAAAAGAGTAATAGTTTGATCAACTATTATGGGTTAAGGCTTATCTTTTCTCAAGTGGCCTCTGCGAAGGCCTAAAAGTTGAAGCTCAGGACTCTGAGCATCTGTTGTGGGTTCTGGGTCAAAGCATCGACATTCAGGGGGGTCTTTGGAGGAGTTTGTTGTCACAAAGGGAACTTGAGTGTCGAATTATCTCTGTGTGTAATTTTACAAAGTGTTGGTTGCTTGAGAGAGGCCATGAATTGTGTGGATAAGCAGTGTCAGGTGGGGGTTCTTGAGAAGAACTTCGTAGACATTTTGGAGTTGGGGGTATGTGGTATATTGGATTTGTGGAACTGTGGCATTCTAGAGTGGGGCCTTTGTAGCATTTTTGACAACACCATGAGTGTGCATACTACAGAGACAATTCTATGTCCGGCTCCTGGGGCTGGCACAGGCTTAGGACTGGGGGGTTGAGGGATGGAAAATCTAGGGAAGGTGGTAGCAGTAGGCAGGCCTACAATGACTCTGTGTAGGAGCATTTGATGATTCTGGAAGGTTTGGCAATTCTACAACGATGTATCCAACAACAACAATTTGAGACTCTGGCTATGCAGGAGCAACAATTGGAAAAGAAGGAGCGCATCTGACATTTGGAAGATGAGGTGGATGCGTTGTGACAATAAACTGAGCTATTGAAGGTCAAAATGGAGGAAAACAACAAGAGCAAGGAAGAACAATTCATTGGCCTGGATATGAACAATCCAATGACAATGGAAGAATGGTTTGTTTACTCACTTAGTTTTTACAAAACGTTTTTGAATGGCACACCATAAATGTATATATTTACTATGTTAGTTCTATCAATTGTATAGCTATAAGACATCGGAAATGAGAACTTTTTTTAAGAAGCACGGGAAAACATCTTTAGGAATGGATGGGGAACAATGGATGTATCAAAATCCCTTAGCAAGCTCAAAAATATGATGTAAAATTCTAATTTTGCACGCGGATGGGCACATTTATATATACAAAAACAATACTCATTTTGGTTTTAAAAAAAACAATTTTCTATCTCTAATCAAGAATGCCATTTTGTTATCAGATTCATTTTAAAACTATGCAGCTGCAGACAAAATCCACTTTGGGAAACTCACTTGATGGAGATAATTATTGCATTGAATTCCTCTTTTTGAGAGGACCAAAATCGACCTAAAGATCACTCAAATTGGATAAGGGAAGGTGTATTTATGAATAAAACCCATCATGTGAATATTTTATAAGTTCAACCCTAAACCAAAGTGGACCCTCTTGGAAGGCTATAAACACAAGTGGCCCCTACTTCATTTGGACACAATCATGAGACACTCTTATATCTTGGTTTTTGGCTCACACAGGTCTGAGGCTCGTCTGTAGAAGAATAGGTTTGCTCAAATGTGAAATTGCAAGGTTCAAAGCTTGCATTTCAATTCTAGGGTTTTGGGCCATAGTCACAGGCACAACACAAGAAGGTTTCGACTACAATCACTTCCACAAGGACTCATGAGTTCAACTGGAGTCTTCCAACCGCATGGACAACTCACTATGCATGCAACCGAGAGTTAGGGTTTCAAAATCGCGGTCGAACGCTTGCCTCAGACCAGGTCTGACCCTAGTAGCTCATATATCAGGCTTAAGGGAGTGATTGGGCTATTCATAACATATTGAAGGGTGTGACCGACGCTCTAAGATAGATCTGGGAAAATTGACAATAGTCGCTCACTTACAGTAATACAGAGAGTGTCCAGGAAGCCATAGTCACTCAAATGACTCTTCCTCTGTGCAGTCGAGACTCAAATGATGGAATCTCAGTTGTCTAAAGATTTCGCTCAGTGACCGGAGGGTTCGGTAGTTGATTACAGATAGTGACAGTTCTTTACAAACTTCAGAATCAGATTTTGAGTAGAAACATTGTTGGGTTCATTTCATGGATGTTGTAAATTTTTTTGTTGTTGGTTAGTTGCATAGTTGAAGATATGGATCATTGTACTCTCTTTTGTGTAACCATTAGATGGAAATATAAGAAGAAGAAGAATTTGAAATGGTTTCCCCCATAGTGGGGTTTTCCCTGGTCTCTGACCAATCCTGGTGTCTCTATGTGTGAATTCTTATCTTTTGTTGTTCCTTTATGTTTCGTTGCATTGACGATGATGATATTATTCTTTCTACATTGTTGAATATGCTGCTGAATAATGATGTAAATCTGAATAATGTTATGATGTTATGGGGTGAATGTAATGTGTTAATGAAGAAATGCAATTAACAAAGCAAAGAACAATATATCCTTATGAAAAATTGGCATGTTTTCAGAGTTGGGTTGAAGAAAAGTCATGGAGATCACCCCCATGGAGACACCTTTGATGGAAGTAAGAGAATATGGAGGAGACCTAAAAGAATTATATGGTGAATAAAACCTTAGGAAATTTGTGTATTAGGGTTTGATGGATATTATGAGGTTAGGGTTTGAGAGAAGCCCTGGTTTATGGAAAAGATTTAATGAAGCCCTAAATGTGATAGTCTCTATTAGGTCTGGTTGCTGATAGAGTTGGTTGAAATAGTGAAGGCAACATTGTTATATGTACAATGGAGAATGATGGCTCTTGAAGGTTGGTTCAAGAGGGAGATGATCACCTCCCAATGAAGATAAGTAATGTTTGATTTATGATGCTTCTCTATGCCTTTAATTTGGTTTATACTTGTAGATCTTATTATTATTTTGATGCATCCAGCACATATATTTGAGTATCTGGATGCTTCTAACTTCTTGATGAGATATGATGAGTGGATCCTTCTTAAGGATCATGGCTAGTGTAGGAAGAGGCATCTAATGGAAATGTGACAAAGCACTACAAGCTTCTTACGTAAAATAAGAATGTGCACATGTATTTGAATACTACAAGGTATGATGAAAATGTTTCATTCAAAAATGGTTCTTGCTTTCATATGAAAGTGATTTGGATTCATTTTCCTTATGATGAAATGTTGCACCTAGTATTCGACATTTTGATCATGATGAATTTCTTAAATTCTATGAGCCTACTTAATGTTGATCTTTGATATATCAGTATACTTGATGTTTGACTAACATCTATTGTTTTGGATATCTTGATCCTGTGAAGAAGGCTATCACCTTGATTCTAATAAATGGTAACTTGATACTTGGCATGCATATTTCATATAAGACATGATGGATTTCACATTGAATGTTAGCTCATTGATTCTTGTATATGACACTATTGATAATGCTTGTGATAAACATGATGAAAGTGTGGAAAAATGGTTGATACTCTTGTTTTTTTGGTAAAGTTTTGTTGAATACCCTGAATTGATGATAGAAGCATAACAATATGATTCATATGGTAAAATTGAATGACCTGACTTGATTCTATTGATAATGATATGCATGGTAACCATGATGATACAAGTATAACAACAAGCTTAATATTCATAATTTTCTTGTTAACATTGGTAAGTTAGTAATTATGCCCTATGGTAAATTTGGATGAATTGATTTAGTGGATTAATATATTTAAGTGATATTGTGTTCATGATCTTTGAAGTGTGATGTCATACCAGTCATTTTCCCTTATCATATGAATCTAACCCTTGAAAAAATATTGATGACATTATGTGATGATGAAGTAGCTAATGTTAGCATGTTAGGACCATGATGGATATATGTTTGACTTTATGATCTAACATATATGTTAATGCACTATAGACAGGTTGATGACATGAATGAAGATGATTGAAATGGATTCCCAGTTAGAGGGAGAACCTCTCCATAATATCCCTTCTCCTATTTTCATTTGCATTATATACTATTTATTGTTGAAATATGATTTATGGGCAGGAACAGTCAAATATTTGACATTAATGATTTGTAGTAAAGTTCTGATATGAGGAAAGAGAGTTTTCCCTTGCTCTAAGCCTCAGTCGCATGAAAGCAGGGTTACAAGTGTGACTGTATTATCTCATCCGCATGAAAGTAAGGTCAAGGGTGTGACTATAGCCTCCCAACCGCTCATAGGAAGGCTTATGGGTGCGATTATGTCTACTGCACATAAAAATGAAGTTTTGTGCATGAAATCATATGTACTCCTGAAGGATATCAGGCCTATAAACATGAAACATAAAACATAAATATCTATGAGAAGGAAAGTTTGAATATTTACTATAATATGAACATGAAGATGAACTTGCATTTTCACATGACTGGGATATGCATACAGATGTGTCATTATGATTAAAGTTTGTGATACAAGAGTTTGACATGATTCGGCTGATATATATGAGTAATGTTTGGAGTTTTGACATGATGCTTGATATTGACTTGATCATTGAGATATGTTTTAGACTATAAATCTCTCTATGATAGAAAATTTGGATTTAACATGATGACTAATGATTTTATTTGACGACTGATGATTTTCCTTGATGACAATTATATATGAGCATAGTGACTTCCGATGACTTACATGGGTATTCAAAAATGGTTTTGTATTTCCCTCCTTGTTCGTAGCATAATGGTTGAAGTATTAATAGTTGTGATTTAGTATGAAGATGGAACTTGCATGACTTATCCTTGGCATATGCATTTGCATCTAGTGACAGAAATGACTTGTATGATGACCATGACAGTGACCTGATGAAGTTTGGATTGATATTACACGATATATAACAACTTGTTGGCATGACAATAGGTGATGTCATGACTTGATGAAAGCTATACCTGTCACTTGGTCTAAAGAATTGACGTTGTTATATTGAGAGCTTTGAATGATGATAGCTCCCCAATCTAGATATCTTTGCATTGACTATTATCTAGTGAAACCAATAAGATGTGATGATCCAAACCTCTACTTCAGAAGTGTTCCAAGGTATGACTTTGATTTTGGTTTTGGATTTATATACAGATGGTCTACTATTGACAGGTAATGAGACTTTGATGATCTAGGTAAGAGGGAGATGGATTATTAAGCTCGGAATGATGAATCATGGCATGATGAATCGACTTCTGAAGTCGGGAAAATATCATTTATATTGTGAAGATATTCAAGAAGTATTGAAAAGTGGAAATGCAAATCTTTGGACACTCTAATTGAATTTCAAGATGTTGTGAAGAAATTTTGCTGAACTCAACTTGGAAACCAACAGTTGATTGAAGCATTGATGTTCCATTTTGAACATTTGTCCATATATATATGTATAAGATGTACAAAATAACCTAAGTCGATTGGGTTGCTTCATACACATTGAGTTTCCATCGAGAACCCTTTAAGATACTTGCATGAGACGATCAATTTTGATTAAGATATTCATCCTACAATATGTGGATGCATGAATGCACTAATAATGTTTGGGGTTATTATTGATGAGAACATTTGGATGCTACTTTAGTATGCGATCTGCCATGATATATTGGATGAGAGTTTCGTAGCACAACCGAGTTTGAGGATGATGTTGCTAGCATGGCTAGCTATGAGGTAAGATGAAGAAGCTCCTTAGAGAACCATCTGAAAAATCTTTAGGTATGAAATGACATTGTGATGACAAAGAGTGGGATTCAATTGGCAAAGAATCCCTGATATAGTTGGGACCAAGATACTTTCATATATTGAGACAGTGCAGTTGTACAAGACAAGATTATGCTTGTGATTGGCATCTCCTTGAGAGGGAGGATGAATATGGTAACCTTTAGTGATTTATATGATTATTTATGTTCTACCATGATATTTGATTTTATCCTTATATGAAAAGGAGACAATTGGTATTGAGACATCATGATTTCCATATATGAGTATGATGATATATTTATGATTTATAGAGAGCATCACTGATCATGGAAACTAAGCCAAAACTTCCTCCCCTATTTGAGCTCTCAGGGTGTGGAATTGAGATGAAGGGCTCCTGGGGTTTAGGGAACTCTAGACAATAGGGTCATAGATGTTTATCTCCTAGCTGTCATCCGCGGGATGTGTGTGATCCTTATTTCTTTTGACAAGTCGAGTATCTCTCCCACCTTTGGTCGTTGCAGAGTATACCCCTGTTGGCATCATACCACAAGCATCGCTTGTTGGGATTGTCCCTCCCCATCTGGTCAATGGGTTGAGGAGGCTTGGAGGCATGTGATCCTTAATTCTTGGTAAATCAGGTATCTCGTCCAAGCTAGATTATGATGCAGGTGTTCTACCACATGAATTCTTAGAGTCATCAGTGGGAAGATCAACAGACAATATGATTGGGTTGCGATTTTCTCCCCTATGCAATTCTAGTTTGAGAATGAGCTCCCCAATGTGATACTAGGGTTTAAATGTGCTCCACATGTGTTTGGATATCCTAATTCTTAACAGGGGTGATAGTGTCCCATAGGACCTTCCCCACTGTCATAGACATGAGGTGAGATGTGTCCAATAGGACCTTCCTCATTATCATTGGTTTCCAAGTTGAGATGTACTCCCTGATGATATGATCTCTGATGATGATGTGAATTGACTCCTTGCTGATGATATTCCAGGTAGTAGCTCATAGATAGAGGTACCAGGTAGTAGCCCAATGAATAGAGGGTGGTAGCTTAAGCTCCCCTACAGTAACAAATTCTTCTTCTTTTAGATTCAAGAATGTTCAGCATATGAGCAAGGAAAATTAGTAGATAAGCAAGAATAAGTAAGAGATGAATTAAGGTGATCTGTGATGATACGTGATGTTACTTGAGACTGGATAGGATATGATGACAAGATTCCATGTTGATTGATGGTCATATATTGGAAGGTGGAGTTCTCCATAGTTGAGAGGGAGTGTTAAAAACATGCAACTATTGTCGAATTCCACTGCGGACAACTCAATTTATAGAGATAATGGTTGCATTGAATTCATATTTTTGAGAGGACCAAAATTGACCTAAAGATCACTCAAATCGGATAAGGGAAGGTGTATTTATGAATAAAAACTCTCATGTGCATATTTGATAAGGTCGACCCTAAACCAATGTGGACCCTTTTGGAAGGATAGAAATACAAGTGACCTCTACCTCATTTGAAAACAATCATGAGACACTCTTCTGTCTTGGTTTTTGGCTCACACAGGTATGAGACTTGTCTGCGGAAGAATAGGTTTTCTCTAAGGTGAAATTGCAGGGTTCAAAGCTTGCATTTCAGATCTAGGGTTTTGGGCCATAGTCACAGGCACAACACAGGAAGGTTTCAACTACATTCGCTTCCACAGAGGCTCATGAGTGCAACTGGAATCTTCCAGCTGCATGGACATCTCATTGTGCATGTGACTGAGGGTTAGGGTTTTAGAATCATAGTCGCACGCTTGCCTCAGACCAGATCTGACCCTAGTCACTCACATGTCAGGTTTAAGGGAGCGATTGGACTGCTATAGTCACTCACATAACATCTTGAAGGGTGCGACTGAGGCTCTAATATAGATTTGGGAAAATCCGACCATAGTTGGTTGCTCATAGTACTTCAAAAAGCGACCAGGAATCCATAGTCACTCAGATGAATCTTCCTCCATGCGATCGAGACCCAAATGATGGAATCTTAGTTGTCCAAAGATTTCACTCAGTGACTGTAGGGTTCAGCAGTTGACTGGAGACAATGATAGTTCTTTACAAACTTCAAAACCAGATTTTGAGTAGAAACATTGTTGGGTTCATTTCATGGATGTTGTAGTTGTTTTAGTTGGTTAGTTGCATAAATGAAGAATTGGATCATTGTACTCTGTTTTGCTGAATCATTTGATGACAATATAAGAAGAAGAAGAATTTGAAAGGGTTTTCCCCATAACAGGTTTTTCCTTGGCCTCCAACCAATCCCAGTGTCTCTATGTGTGAATTCTTTTCTTTTGTAGTTCTTGTATGTTCTGCTACATTGATGATGATGATATTGTTATTTCTACATAGTTGCATATGCTGCTAAATTATGATGTAAATCTGAATAACGTTATGATGTTATAGGGTGAATGTAATGTGTTAATGAAGAAATACAATTATCAAAGCAAAGAACAATATGGCCCTATGAAAAATTAACGATTCCAATGTACCTCATCTTGTCATAATTGACAAAATTTTATTTAGAACTAACCTCATTATCAAAAACAAACTCGCGATGGAGCTTTTAAAGTATATACAAAGCAAAAACTCTCAAACATTACCAAATACTAGTCAAGGAATCCCATATCACCAATTTGGAATAAAAAAGGAAATATGTTTGGTAGTGAAAATGTACCTAAAGGATTTTTGCTAGATAATAGTGAACCTAAGTCCAATAATATCTCGCAAATGAGCGTTCCCACAATATGTGCTTCATTGATTCTGACTTCAAGAAAAAGGGATAAAGGGCATTAGAAAGACCACTTTTGGTCAACTATGCTTTGGAGGGGAGACCTTGGTATATCATCAACTAAGCAAAAACCCAAATCTTATAGGAAAATTGAATCGACCAAACACCATGCAACCATTAAATCCAATATCTCTCCAAATGTAAATAAATCCATTCGTAATTTATAATGGGATGTAATTCATGTTGTTGATGTATTATGGAGTATAGCTTATGGGAATCATGCTACGTCAAAGAATGTCCAAATATCCACCCCCAATTTCATTAGAATGGATTGGTCATATTAATTTTCATCTTAAAAGGGTATGAGCCAAATAATATCCGTAAAGGTAGGTTGGTCCATGGAAGACAATGCAAACTCCCTAGATACTAAAGGTCAATCCTTTTACGAATTAGAATTGGAATAAAAAAGAGCTCTCTATAAGAAAATATTATTTCTACTAAGCCTTGCATGAAAATAGGGGAGTTCAAATATGAAAGTACCCTCATGCTTCCAACTCTAAATTGGCCTCCTGGCCAGATCCCAACCCAATTTGCTACTTGTTTATCACCAATTAACTAGACCTATTATCCTCCTCAAAGTTGTCTAGGTATTCTTGAAGATGAAGGACCCTAAAACGTGGAAATTATGAGGAGCATAAATGATATCACATAAAGTAAATTATCCCCATACTTTTCCAACATGTTGGGTTGAAATCAACATGTTCTGCATCGACACCTACTGAGATGATGAGCCCTCCAAACATCTAACCACCCATTTAGTAGCCAAAACATTGCCTTGGCCACTAAATGAACTCCAATATAATAATTTACATAAGAATTCCATAAAGGAACTCAAAAAAGTGTCAAAAAGAGCAAAGCAAATAACTAAGTATTATTAAACATGAGTAGAAGTGACAAAGTTGTATTTTTGTCAAACCACACATCTAAAATAACAACGTAAGTGCAAAGTGTTGGTTTGTCATCATATAGATATTTTGTGTATATCTTTTATATATATGTCCTCTTTGATGAGTGTATTATTCATATATATCATATGAAAATGAACATGCCACAACTTGGCTTTCTTTAACTAGTTAAATAATTGAAAATACACGTGCACACATGAACATACGATATTTATTATAAACAAACCAAGCTTGTATAACTTTATCTAGATAACTACAAGAAAGTCCTAATAAAGTTTGGAACTATTTCGTTAAATGAAGCAAAATTTTTTTAATAAAATCGAACCATATAAAAATAGGGATCCCACTAATGAATTTACAAAAGTGCAGTCTAATAAATGATCCAAGTAAGAAATATGAAAAGCATTTAATTATAGATTGTAATCTTTGCCACATCTTTAAGGATAAGAACCTATGACTTTCCTTGGGTGTCCTATTTGGTTTAGTAGTATTCAACAATTCTAGATGGCACCACAATGACGGGGAGATTCATAAATTTGGATAAATAAGCATGAAATATGGAATAGTATGCAAACCAATAGCCAACTTATTTATCTTACTTTAGATGATGAATCTCTTTTGCCATTGTCTAAGAGCAAGGATGTGCTTGACAACATCCTTGTATAAGGAATCCTTACTCTTGGTAGCTACATCCAGTTTGGAGTCTACCTACTCCCTCTATTCATCTATCTTTTGAATTGCCTTGGTGGGTTTAAATTGCGTTGCTCTTAAAGCCAATGGTGTGCTTTACACTCTTTTTAATTTTTTCTACATCCCCAAATGACACTACTAAAAATTGAGCCAATTTTCGATGGTCATTTGTTGTTCTTGCGATGAAGTTTCATCACTATAATGACAAAAGGAGGTCTCACTGAACGTTTTTTCAGTTACAATCATACTATCAACATTTTTACAATCATTGAAATTCCAACGATAGTTATGGATGTAAACCCTTAAATCTGAAAATTTTAATAGGATATAACCATTCGGAATAGCAACATTTATCAATTTGATGTTGAGTACCTACCTGGGGTTTCTGTGGCTAAAGATGCTTATGATTTTCTCCAGATCCCTCTCCCATTACCAAAAGACCAAAAACCTTCGAGCCAAACTGGGTACAATCTTGGTACCCAGCTCCAAAATACAATTTGGCCCTCGTTCCCAAAAGCGTCAAGAACAACTGCTCAATTCTTCTCTGTGTCTTTCTCTTGTAAGTTCCTCCTCTACCTCTCTCTATATAAAATCCCCCCCCCCTTCTATAGTACCTTTCTTCCTTTTATGCCCTAAAGATTACTCCATCACTTCCTATTTCTCCATTGTTTTAATTTGATAAGTTCAAAAGTTGCAGAGGTGGTCACCGCCTTCTCCCTTCCCGATTCGCTGACAATGCCCTCTAATTTATAAAATATCTCCTTTATCATAATATTATGTTTCACTTTTGTTTAAATTGAATTAGTTTCATAGTATTATGGTTTTTATATTATTCTCTTTATATTATTGACAAATTAATATATATAATATATATATTATATTCTATATATTACTATATATACTTCTTTGATTTATAGAATATGTTGTTTCTTTTGTTAGATAATATATAATTATACTCTTTGTACATATACCTTTTGTGTATCATTCCTTTGATGTAGTAGGTACATACATCCTTTGTGGTGAGTTCACTACATTGCATTTATCTTTAATTTTATATAGTAGAATTATATATATGTATTATGGTGGTGGTACATATATCAAGTACCCTACTATATTCTAGTAAGTTAGGTATTCATTTCAATAGTTAATTCGTTACCCTAAACACAGACGTTTTTTCAATATTAACTAATATATATACTAGTGTAATGCAGGCGATGCATGCATATGTAGCTATCATATGCATGTCTCGTGTGCATGCTAATATCTCTATGCCCCCTTTAATTCAATATGGGTCCTTATAATGGACACACACTAGAGAATTTTTGAGGTAAAAAATGGGCCTCAAAACAATAATGTACAACCAAAATCAACTTTATAGGAACCAATAGGATTCAAGATGATGATGTCATCCATGGGGGATAAATCACCATTTTTGGAGTAAAAGAGTCAAAAGATTAAAAGAATAAAAAAACTATTTTTTCAACTCGTATTTTCAACTTATATCTGATGAGCCCCAAAAACGGATAATTATTTGGGCTCATTCAACCTCCTAATTCGACTTAATCCACCATTCTCATTAGTTTATTGCATGTTTTTTATTATATTTATGCCAATAGAGTGAATTGGGTTAGTCATTATGCCAACAAGTCTAATGTGTGCTTTGTGTAGCCTTTTTGGTCAATTTGGAGACAAAATTGAAGGTTTTAATGAGCACTTTGGCAGCCAAATCATGGAGAACAAGAGAGGGAGGAAGGTGTCCCTGTCATTTATGGACCCTGTTACTGGACTCACCAATGTCGTGACGGCCGGCCATATAATTTAGGCGGTCAAGTAGTTGTGTGAACTAAACCGTGTGTTTTTGGGCTTCGACAGTCCCTAAAGTTTAGGTATGGACTGTTGGGGTCCTCAATTTGTATAAATAAGAGGGCTTAGGGCCTCATTTCAGTTAGTCATTTTGGTTAGCCAGTAGATAGCCAGTAGTTAGTCACTTTATAGTCATTTTGTAGTCATTTTGTAGTTCAATTTTTAGGCAGTAGATTAGCTTTGATTTCAGCACATTTTCAAGTTCTCCTTGTGGACAATTTTTGGAATGTAACATTTCTTGATCAATAAAGATGAATCCAGCTTTGCACCAGCTCTAAATCTCTCTTAGGAGGCTGCAGCTCTTGGGGTTGGGCCCATCTCAAGCACCCAATACTTCCTTCGTTTACTTTCATGTGCCTTTGCTGCATTCTTAGAATAAAATATGTTATTTATATTTAAAACTTGTTTTGTTATTTAGGTTGTTTTTTTATGGTTAAAGTAGCTTTCCATGTTCAAATTTAGTTGATAGAGTAGTAACAAGGAATATCTCCATAAAAAGGCCATCAAGCACCTCTGATCTCACCTCTCCCTCAGTGGGATCGTGAGCTGGGACAAAGGTGACATTGCTACCAACAAAAATGCTGTTTTGCTTTGTCATGCAATTCTTAGTGTTGGAATCCTCATTTGCAGATGCTGATGTTAGTAGTGTTTAAATGCTTTAGTTGATGATTGCTTAGTTGCATAATTTATTTCACGTATTTCATTTCGAATAAACTGCTGTTCATTTCCTTTTGCTGTTACTTAGGTCAGAATAGAGTAAAGTAACTAGGTCATAGGTTTTATAAGTGTTTGTTCGTTCAGTTTGAAAAACCACTTGCAGAGTACCTACTATCCTTCCTCACCTGCCCATACTCCATCCAACCTACCTGCTTCATCATTCGCTTAGAATCCTTACCTCACTTTTGCCACATTTTCTCACATAACCCTAGTTTTTGTGCAATCATTGTTTCAGCCTTCTTTGAGCCAACTTAGCCATCTCTACCTTCTCACCACTCCATCCACCAGTCCCTGGGCCACTCCAGGCCCCTATCCTACCTCCATATCCATTCATGAATCTTCCCTCACTCATCCATCCTCCAAAATCCCATTTCTAAACATCGTGTAGAAATTTCTGAACATCTTGTAGAAATCTTTGAACATCTTGTAGAACCCCTGCAGACTTCCTGTAGAAGCTCACGAATGAGGTTTCTTGATAGCCAAACCTTGTGAAACTCTCTGGAAGGGTACTAGGGACCCCTTAGGCCCTCTCAGATCCTTCCCGACCTCCTCCAAGCATTTCCTCTTGCCAATCCACCTCTGCACAGTAAAAAACAGTTAAAAGCACATGCATGATAATTCTAACAACTTATTCAAAAATACAAAAAGATGGTTCTTTCAGATTCTACTGTAGACCTAGCTTAGATACATGCATTTCATCTTCTTAGAAGTCAATGGCATCTCATTCAGTAGCTTGCATCTTCCTTCTTGCATCAGTAGGACTAGCAGGTAGAATTAGGGTTTGCCAAGGTTTGCATTCTTTTTGGCTTTCAGTTTCTTTCTGCAAGTAGATTAGCTTCCTTTGAGTTAGCTTTCATCCATCAGTTAAAAAGCTTCT
>APFE030947758.1:0-10373 GCA_000404065.3 Pinus taeda | reverse complement strand
ATATGGCAATGAAACAATTCAGAAAACTAAGAGATACCATTTCCTTCTTTATCCGTAGAACTATAAATAAACTGCATTTTGAATACTAGGTTTAAATGTTGAACATCAACGCCTACAATGACCATTGAGTACCACACTAGTTTGCATGAATATTAAATAGGAACATGCAATCAAGTTAATTCAATCTGATTTTAATTTAAGCATGCATAATGTTCATGGTGAAATGCATACTTTGATAAAATTATTAAGAACATACCTAAGATCAAATTAAAATGTGGGTATGAAAAAAAACATAAGTTTCAAGAAGCCATATCAAAATGGGATGTTGACAATAGTAGCCAGGCAAAAGACGGAAAGCTCACCTGCTAAAAAATGTTCAAGTCTTCTACAGTGCTACATTTTGTTAGGAAATTAAGCACAAAAAAATGTTTTTCACTGGGCTAACTATAACAATGGAAGAGTAGAAGAAATGTAAATACTAAATAATAATTCATAGAAATATATATGTGACTTGCTATTGACATAAATTGGTTTAAAAGATTCCCATCTAGCAAGCCCCTCATACATTGTTAGATCTCAAACCAACTACATTAGGGTTGAGTTGACACAAATTGGTTTAAAAAATTCACTTCCACCCAAGCCCCTCATATGTGGTTAGATCTCAAATCCAACTACATTAGGATTGATAAACAATATTCAGTTAAATTTCTAAAATCCCTTAATAAGTTTATTTCCTATAAAAGTAAAATGGAAAAAAATCTTACTCCAGTAATAAATAGAAAATTTTTATGGAAGACAAATTAATTATGAGTTTTAATACAAATTTAATTATGAGTTTTGAGATGTTCATGATTTTTTTTTGGCTTGGCTATGTGAAATATATCATGAGCTGAGTGTTTTGATGTTCATTTGAGTTTTCTAGCCATTTCATTTATATGGCTACACTAATTCCTGTATTCTTATATATCAAGGAGGACGCCCCTCATTGTAAATATTCGTACACACACAATTTTCTACTTTCCCTTTTTAAAACTTATTAAAAAGAGTTTTGCAAATTTGTTAAGACACTTACCCTAAATACATATTACTTTGCAATTTTAAATAAAAAATAATATTAATATTCAATAAATTTCATATAACAACTATTAAATAAAATAAAAAATAAATAACATAATATATCCATCAAACTCTTGGATCTCAAAGCTTTTCAACACCCTACTACAAACATCTACAAAAGTAAATAAAAATTTAAAATAAAAATTAAATGAACACTAGATTATAAACTGCAAATAAATAAATAAATAAAAGAAAAACATATATGGAAGCCCTGTGGGCAAGATGTGCGTTTGATATTTCCCTTCAAAAAAAAATGGTAACAAAAGCATGAGCCCATTGGACAGAAAAAGCATGAACCCGTCAACAAAAGCATCAGTGACGGAAAAAGCATAAAATGGCATCAAAAAACATTTACGTGACATCTTTTTCAAAAATAGGAGGCACAAGAATAGAAATTTAAAAAAAGAAAAAGCATCAACCCATCCTTTTCCAAAAAAGAGAAAAGCGCGAGAATTGAAATTTCAAAAAAACCAAAACATAATGAACTTATCAATTCCATAGCAAGTAGAGGCGAGAATGAGTTCGGAATATATATATATATACCTATATCTTCCTCCTTGTGTCGGTGTGGTTTGAGTTTAGGGTCTTCAGTTTAGGGTCTGTCTGTGTCGATGTCTGGGTCGAGCTTATCTTAGGGTCCAGTCTGGGATAATGAGAGAGGAGGAGGCGGCTGTGAAGATAAGGGTAGGGCAGGTGATTTGAGTTGTTTAACAGTTTTTTGGGTTGATAGAGATAAATTGTCTCTCAAAATTGTTATGGATCGAATTCAATTTTATTTAATATCATTTTAGTGTTTATTAGGTTAATCTTTGCTCTCGTGCAAGAGCTAATTCCATTTCATAACCATTTGTTATCAATTATCTCTCAGAATCTTAAAGCCAGCCTCCCGAACCAGGCAAGATCGTTTGGATAATATTAACAATAGAAGGATCACATAGAAGGCTTTCATGGAAGCTATAGAGTTCGACCTGTTCATCAAGCATGAGATCAAGCACTTGTTTCTAATCAAGCCTACTTTTCAAAAGTATACTGAGGTAGATGAGAGTTAGAGGATGTTAATAAAGTTTTTTATCCCAAGTGTATGGCATTGGGAAGAATTATGTGAATTGTTGGAGTAAAACAAATTCACCTCTAGTCTTAAAGAAAGTTATGGATATTGAGACAATTACAAAAATTGAGGTATGTGATTTGACATAGAAGGTTTACCTTGCTCAGAAATAGAGAATTGATGCTCAGAAGGCAGTGTTAGTTATTTATTTACAAAAACATGTTGTTTCATCACCAGATTTAAGAACATATTCAGAACAAGTTTCTACATATTTTGGCGAGCCTACATCCTTGTTGAAAGGTGAATAAGAAATAAATAAGCTCTTTACTGCCTTGAAAATAAATCGTCAGATCATGCAAAGGATCACAAAGTTAATATTTTGAAGTTGGAGGCACATTTGAGGTTAACAAAATCTTCAATTCAACAGTTGGAATCTTAGATAGAGGTAGGCTATGATGCTTTAAAGGAAGCAGATCATTCCTTAAAGTGGATTCTCAAAGAAAATAAAATTCTAATTGATTCCCATGAAGAAGCAAGTTTGAGAAATGGATTCTTTGATACTGGAGCTTTAATATTCTAATTTTGTAGTTAAAATCTAAGAGGAACATTTGTAGAGTAACAGGGAGGGTCTTCAAGATCTAATTACTATACTAGCTAAATTGGAAGGAAGAAATATATGTGATGAGAAAATGGAAGAACAACTTGAACCTGATCATTGCTCTTTCACTCTACTAGTTCTGGCCAAGTTAAATGATATCCATGCATTTGTTTGGGAGGTGGACACTTCATTGGGCACTCTGCAAGATTCACAAAATGAAGAATTGAGGGAATTTGATACATAAATGTTAGAAATACTAATTGTACGGTGTAGTATAATAAACTAATGATGATTTTGCCTTTGCATTGAAATCATAACCTAGACTTCTTACACACTTCTTATAAGCGTGTTGCTCTAGCATGAAGAATTTAGAAGCCAATTAATATAATAAAGATCAACAAATGATTATATTGGAAATATAATTTCAAGTGTATAAGTTGAAAAGGGGCTGATATTTTTGAAGACATGCACAAACTTGACAACTATGTTTGCCATGATGTCAATTCATTATTCTAAGACTTTAATATTTGGTGAAAGCGGTAATGCACATCAAAGAATCAATCCATGATTCTAACTTCTTATTTTTTAAGTACATTATTGATACCCTCCCCAACTATCATTTCCAAGGGTCAAAATTGATATATTTGAATATTTGTTAAGAAAATAGTTAACCAGGATTGTTTTATACAATTGTTTACTTATATTTGCGGGACTAAGAATATGATATTAATAAAAATTCACAAGTTAGGGTTGGTTATGGGTTATTTATATATCCCTATAGTTTAGTTAATGTGATTGAAGTGATAGAATCAGGGACAGAAATAAGAATGTATATTTGGTCAATCAGATTCAAGTTATTCGAATTGGAGACCAGGTATTATGATTCTAATAAAGGATCATATCCAAATTGGAAATTGCAAGCTTTAAGACTAAACTTATAAATTACTAGTGAAACCATGTCAAGCTAGTGCAAGCTCATATATGAATATCAAAATAAAAGAGTAACAACAATAATGGAGTACCTCCAATGTTTTACTTTGAGTTTGTCAAGCCAAGATATTGGGTGCTAAAAGCATTATTTTGTATTTTTCAGATTCATCATTACTAGGTCTACTGTCATGATTTGTGCCATTATTCCTGTAAGGCAGAGAATAATGCTAATCATGGGACTACTAAAATGAGCTTCATTGTTATTGGGTCATAGTAAAGGGCGTGACCTAATTACTTAATGTCTAATTTGCAAATATTTCATCAATACATTTTAGTGGTTTTTCGATAAAACCTTGATGCTCCAGGATTCACAGTAAAACTTCAAAATTAAATCTAAGATATGTTTCAGTACAACATCAAACTTAAATATCATAGATGTTTAGTAATTGTAAGTCCTAGAATATGTCCCAATGAGGTACTATCGATGACTTAATAAAACCTTTGGGAATACCTTCAGGATGGCTTGGAATCTCTACTAGTCAAATCTAGGTTGAAGGTGTGAGAGATAAGAAATATGGGTGAATAATTTTGTAGACTCATCAAATCTATTGGGAGGGTTGCTGCCAATCAGGATGCATTTAGCGAACAAACTGTGAATGAATTGTTTAAGTGGAGGGAGCAACAAATTGATTTCTCACAAATATTTGGAGTAATGGGATGGATGTGAATGTTAGGAGGATAGTCTATAGACCAAACTTACCTGACAATCAAATTTATGGAGACCTATATGGAAAAATAAAGAGATTCCATTGTGCGCTAAATGAATATATGATCAGCGGGCAATGCTATGCCTTTGTCTTTAATTATGTGATTTAAGAAGACAACTCTAGAAAGAGATCTCAAGAACATTGGAATGATTGTGAAAAATGCCGAGAGTTGGTTACAAGCATATATGGTCACAAAACTAAAGTCACTTTGTAATTTAACATTAATTTTGAAAGGTGTTCATCCACAAGATTTAGGGAGTGAGTCACCTAGTTTCAATGTAATTGAAGTTTCTACACATTTATTGTAATGGAAAATACTAAACACCATGCAGTAAGCTAATGATTGGCTCATTATCTTTGCATCTAGCTCATTGGATGAGGTTAAAGTGAGTTACTTTATTATCAAATTATCCTTTTTTAAAGGGTAGATAATGGAATTTTCTAAAATGAAAGATGGGCAAAGATATGTAACTCTTGTCTGTGCATATTGTCATTGTCATATATGTTATCCTGTTAATGATTTCTACTTTGATGTCTTGGTATTTCATTTTACATAACACCGAGAAAAAGATTTTCCAAGTGAGGTTGCATAGTTTAAATCCTCTTTTTCACCTGAGAATTCCACCATTTGTCTACGACCTCAAAAAAATAGAGAGGAGAGGTGGTTGATGGAGGGTTTTGTAATTATTCTTACTTTCTTTTGTACTTGTCACAACTCATCAACTAGGCAGAGAAATCAATATTGATAAAGGGATTTTGTAATTCTTTCTACATGCTTTTGAACTTGTGATAACTGATTAATTGGACAAATCTATAAATACTAATACTAGTGAATCTCCCTCATGCGTAAGTTAATAGTGCAACAAAGATGTTTCCATGAGTTATTAATACAAATTTCACATAGAAATAGAGCCTAACCCCCATGTGTGAGGATGAACATAACTTATCATGGTGATTATCAAATCATGCATGTTCGTTAACCTTATTTACTATCCATTATGTTTTTCCCTATTATGAACATCATTAACCATCGATTATTGTGTCTAACATGATAAATACAACACATAAGGCACTTGTAGATCATATAACACAAAGAACTATAAAGAAGGGATTATATCAAGGAGACACTAAACTAACACTACATGCGAGTTAAAATAAACTGAAGTTGTACTACTGGCATGGGCAACCTACAACTAATAAACCTAAGCTTCCATAAGAAAGGGATGATGTCAAGGAAACATAGTACCTATTGAATACCCACTGTTCACAACGAGTCGATAAAGGGAATATACAACATCATATAATTATGAAAATGAAAACCTTATCCTCTTTTAGGTCCACTATTCATAGTGATTCAGTTGAGGGCCCTTCCCTAGATTTCTATGCTCACATCCTAAGTAGTCTGGTTTGGCCTTCCTTAGAACTGATCATTGGAAATGCCAAAATGTGAGAGCAACAACTTTTCGAAAAGAATGTTTTCCTCATCTAACATCTTATGGTAGTTAGTTTAGGTAATGGGCTAAATCCAAGGTTGCCTCTTAGTAGGAGAATAGGCACTTATAATGCACATTTGAAGCACTATTTCAGACTAATCAATCCTAATCCGTCATTATCGAGAAAAGGAGGGAAAATCTAAGAAGTTGGATTGGATTAGAGACAACCTCTTTGTCTTCTCCCTATGAGAATAAAGGTGGCAATGAAGGGTAAACACATACAATCAAAAAGGGGCTTTTCGTCACTTTCAAATAATAATAGCATTGAAACCCTTGGACCTACTAGTGTTCACTTACATAGAAGCATGACCAAGGGTATAACTATCTTTCGTATAGAACTAAAATAGTAATTTCATGATAAAAGGGAGGTGAAGCCCTCCAGGGTAAGTCTTTTGGCCCAGAATTGTACCTAAAGAACCTACACATGAAGAGGAGATTAATCAATCAGAGCAAAACCCTCAATCTAAAGTTAAGATTAAAAAAATTCAGAGGAAAAAGTCCCAAGCAACACGAAACAGATATTAAAATACTCCTAAAAACATTGAGTTTGTCCATATCAAAGCTTATCCTGAAATATTTCCAAAACGAACTAGGCCACGAGTCCAAATTAATTTAGGATTTGTGTGTTGATGTGGCTTGTTGTGATAACACTCGTCCAAGCAACATGCATTTGAATGAGCTTCCCCAAAGGTTCCACCTTAAATTCTACTCCTCAAAATTTCCACCTTAAATTCAAATTCAAATTCAAATTCAAATTCAAGCACATTCCAAATTTGTGTGAACATTCCAAATCTGCACCGACGTGGATGTATGTGAAAGAATTTCTCGAAAAATATCTTTTACCCAGGTGCCTTGCACGAGAATTTCAAGAAAAGAATCTCAAGATTTTTTTTGTTATAAACGTTGATGCGCTCCATTAACGGATAACAGCTTTTTTGAAATACAGGAGGGATTTCAAGAAAAGAATCTGAAGATTTTTTTTGTTATAAACGTTGATCCGCTTCATTAACGGATAACAGCTTTTTTGAAATACACGAGGGATGGCCTGGGTAGCTTCAAACGAATAGGTAGCAGTGCTTTTGTATTTGCAGCGAAATTTTTTGTTTGTTTGGAAGTGTTTTCTCTTGTGTATGTCAATGTTTGTGTGGCTGTGACACTCTGTTGGTTCCTCTCTCAATTGCCTCTGTGTTGTGTGTCTGTACCTTGTTTAGGGATTGCCAAATTGCTGGGTTTATTGGGGGTCGATTATTTGATTCAGTTGTGCAGTGTAGTGTATCTTCTTTAAGGTTTCGTTCTTTGTTTGCCTCACTCTTCTCCATTGGCTTACTGATCTGTTTTTGTCTTTGAAGTTTGGTTTACTTCCTGATGTTTTTTCTGGATTGGGTATCAAGATTGAACATTCTAATTTCCTCTTTTAAAAGTGTCGATGATGCACAGATCTGTTGCGCCAGAGAGATTCGGAAATCCTGCACTTACATACGATCGACTCAAGAAGGTTCGGCTGGGGAATTTCAGGTACTTTCGATTTCGGGAAAATAATAATAATAACTACGGCCGTGAGTGATTTCTGATAGTATTGGGCGTACTTTTTGGTTTTGATGAGCGATTTCTGATAGATTTCTGATGTATTCGATGTTTAAATTTCATAATCCTTTGCTTTCTAATTTTTCTGAATAGACCATTAAATTAAATTAGAGTAGCTTTTGGTATACTTATAAATTTCTTTGACATAATAACGAAATTTTCTTGTGAGTCCTCAACTTTTTAAGGGTTTTTTGTGAAGATATTTTTATATTATGTTAAATTTTGATAAAAAATTTGTCACGGTATTTATTCTTCATTTAGTTTTCAAAGGTCTAACAGATCGGACATCCCATCCGCCCTTCGCTCCGATATCACTTACTTTCATATGCGGAAATTTACTGTTCAGTTTTCCCTTTTTGAAAGTTTTTGGTCAGCCTCACTCTTTTTCCCAATCATATGATCTCTGAATGATCTATGAATGCATGCATGCAGGAGATATTTTATTCTTTCTTTATATTATATAGTTATTTATTATATAATTATTATTTAAATGTGTTGTGTTGAGGGATTTACTGGTTGGCCAAATTAATATTGATATGCGACGATTGAATTCCCTGTATTCTGCTACTTTCTCCATTGGTTCCTCTGCTGCGTATAAACTGTGTCCCTGTTTTCCGTAGAAATGGGCTGGCGCCAGATGTATGAATTCCGTTTACCCGAAACAACCAGTAGCGACAAATAGGTATAAATTAGTTTGGCCCAGATCAATATGTGTGATTTTGATTACCGGAAACCGCTCATAGAGTTAAGTACCATTATGTTGACCGTGAGCACTAATAGAAATAAGTATCACAAATAGAAATAATGTCTGATGAACCCTGAGCACATATTCATGATGGTTTTCGCAAGATGAGTGAAAGCTGATGAAATTAGTAGTCACCGTCCTTTCCATTCCTCGCCTTCCTTTAGCAGTAAAAGCCTTCCTTTAGCAATAAAATTTACGAAGTAGTTGCTTCTCACGGTCGTCATCGAGTGCCTCTTCCTGGGGAAGACTTTCAATAGCGTGGAATTCTCGACTTCCAATAGTTTAGAATTCTGGTTTTACTCTACTTATTTTTAGGGAACACTTCCCATGTTTTAGAATTCTCGTTTTACTTCACTTATTTTTAAGGGAATTCTCGTCGAGTGCCTCTTCCTCGGGAAGACTTTCAATAGCGTGGAATTCTCGACTTCCAATAGTTTAGAATTCTGGTTTTACTCCACTTATTTTTAGGGAACACTTCTAATGTTTTAGAATTCTTGTTTTACTTCACTTATTTTTAAGGGAATTCTCGTTTTACTTTACTTATTTATAGGGAAGACTTCCAATAGAGTAGATTAAATATTTAATTTATTCAATAAAAATTTATATTTAATTATTTATTTTTGCAAATTGGTTGATATAAAATAGTTTATTTATGAGTAGAATTGTTTTATTTTCATAAGACATGTGAAATGAATGCGTTTGTTTATTTAAATGTGAAAACACCCTTAATTTTTATTTTTTTTTACTGAAAACAACTTTGTTTTTTATGTGATATGATGGTTGTTGTGTTTTTGCTAATTAGATAATATGTTGTTGACTTTTTTTTGCGATAATGAGAGCAAGAGAGATAACGAGCATAAGGGCAGGAGACAGAAGGCGGGGGGAGCAAGAGAGGGGTGGGGCTAGGGTGGTACGGGGACAGAGAGAGAGAGGGAGAGGAAGGGAGATAGAAAGAGAGAGGGAGGGAGAGAGAAGGAGCGGGGGAAGTGGAGAGAGAAGGGGTGGGACGGGGAGGAAAGTATTGACAGAGAGAGAGGGAGGGGAAAAGAGAGAGAGGAGGAGAAGGGAGAGATGGGGGAGAGAGGAGGATAGGGTGAGGGAGGGGCAGAGGAAGAGGTAGGTGGGGGGAGTGAGGGGGAGAGGTAGAGAGAGAGTGAGAGGGGGAGAGGGAGAGAGAGAGAGAGGGGGACGGGTAGGGCGAGGTGAAGAGAGTGGCAGAGGGGGAGGAAGAGGGGGACGAAGGGAGAGATAGAGGGAGAGAGATAGGGGAGGGAGGAGGAGAGAGAAGGGGTGGATGACGATGGAGGGAGAGAGAGGGGGGGATGGATAGGGGAAGGGAGAGGGAAACAGAGAGAGAGAGGTGGGACAAGAGAGAGGGAGAGGGAGAGCAGGAGTGGGAGGAGGAGGGAGTGAGAGAGGGGGAGGAGGAGAGAGAGAGGGATACAGGGAGAGAGAGTAGGAGAGGGGGAGCGGAATAGAGTGGCATTAGGGGAGAGGGAGGGGGATAGGAGGAGAGAGAGGCATAGGAGGCAAGGGTTGGAGAGTGGGAGGGGAAGAGGGAGAGGGAGATAGTGGGAGGGTCGGAGGAAGAGATAGGTGGGCAGAGTGAGGGGAAGACGTAGAGAGAGAGAGGGGGGAGAGGGAGAGAGAGAGGCAGAGGGGGACGAGTAGGGCGAGGCGAAGAGAGTGGGAGAGGGGGAGGAAGAGGGGGACAGAGGGAGAGATAGAGGGAGAGAGATAGGGGAGGGAGGGGGAGAGAGAAGGGGTGGATGAGGATGGAGGGAGAGAGGGGGGGATGGATAGGGGAAGAGAGGGGGAAACTGAGAGAGAGAGGTGGGACGAGAGAGAGGGAGAGGGAGAGCAGGAGTGGGAGGAGGAGGGAGTGAGAGAGGGGGAGGAGGAGAGAGAGAGGGATACATGAAGAGAGAGCAGGAGAGGGGGAGCGGAAGAGAGTGGCATTGGGGGAGAGAGAGGGGGAGAGGAGGAGAGAGAGGCATAGGAGGCAAGGGTTTGATAGTGGGAGGGGAAGAGGGAGAGGGAGATAGTGGGAGATAGTGGGAGAGAGGAGGGAGAGAGAGAGGGGGGTGATAGG
>APFE030947747.1:66335-164423 GCA_000404065.3 Pinus taeda | reverse complement strand
TAACCCCCTTATCTATGTAATGGGACCACGTCATAGTCAAGAGTCAATAAAGCCCATATTAATAATTGTAAGTGGTTAATCCGCAATTAATAACGGAACCACAGTTAGTTGCAAATGGGACGTAGTATTAGATATATGGTATTAGTAATACGCGGTATTGGCCCGTGGTATTGCAAGTAGGAGTCATATATAAAGGATAGAAACTCCTTGCGAGGAGCATCGTGTCTTATTTTGTAATCGAGCTCTGCTCTATTGGAGGTTGCCCACTCGAAGAGGCAAGTGAACATTACTCTGTGAATAATAAAATCATTGCTATTATGTGTTCTCGGTATCTTTTCTTCGCATATTCTGTGATCTCGGTCCCTTTTCTTCGCATATTCTGTATTTGGGTATCATTTGCAGGTTAAGAGCATAACAAAATCCAACAATTTATCATCCTCTTCTTCAGATAACTACTTGATGTGAGGTATATGCAATGTGATCATGTACTTCTTTGTCTCTTTGCTTGAGATGCATTATGTTGTATAGATCCTTGTTTGATGTTTGATGTGAGTTCTTGTTTTTTGCTTGTTGTGAGATGTACTTATTGTCATGTTTTTATCGAGATCCCTTTATTTTCAAGTTGATGGGATACTCATGTGTTCCATGTATGTTTGAATTGAGATCTCTTTGATGCCATGTTGGCGGGATGCTCATTATTAACATACGTGAAACTATGTCATGTTGATAGGAGTCATTTTTTGAATGAGAGTCCCTACAGCGGAACATCTCTTGAAGCCACTCCTCTGTGAGGGTATATTCCTTGTATGATAGAGAAAACACATGCATGTACATCATCACTCTTTCGAGCACTTAATGCAATAACCCACACCATCTTGACACCGAGGCTTGGAGACTTAGTCCCTCCTAGACGAACTCTATTATCAACGTCTTGTGTTTTATGTTGTTGATTCTTGTCATGTTCCCTCTTATTTACAACATGCATATGTGTTCATTTATTCTCTTTTAAATGCAATTCTAATCACATCACGAAAGCAAAAGATCTTGGTTAAATCCGAGAGTTGAGTCAACTCAAATCAGCAGCCCCAACATCTTCAGAATGTATGCCCTAAAGGATTGTCACATCCCTAGAGCCATGAAAACCTAACCGTGGTTGGCGTGATTGGAAGGTACCTTCAAATGGCAAGAATGAGGAATGTCTTAAGAAAGATAACCTATGGCACGAAAATATATGTCCTCGTTCTTTAGCCTCCCAAGATCATGTGTAGCCGAGAGTTGACACGCCTTTGGCTTCAATGGAAAAGGTTTTGCAACAAGTTCATCAACACTAATTGTGGCTACCACCACTGGGAAAAAATGGCCTTACGAGACTCATCATTGAAATAGTGATAAGGATATTCCGTACTCTAAGGAGGAAAAAGTGATGGAGATAGTGACAATGATATCCCATACTCTAAGGAGGAAGAAGCTATGGAGTTTTCTTTGAAAGACGAGGATATGCCATGTTCCTCACATGTAACTAGTAAATATTTAAGATGGGTAGATGTCCTTAGGAGAAAAGGAAAGAAAGAAAAACCCCTCAACACTTGTGGTTCTCTATATCCATCGCTTTCTTTGAAAGAGGAGGATATGCCATGTTCCTTAGATGTAACTAGTAAATATTTTTTATGGGTAAATGTTTTTAGGAGAAAAAGAAAGAAAGAAAAATCTCTCAACACTTGTGGTGCTCTATATCTTAGTATGTCACACCTCGTACACACTGCTCATTGTTTTTTGTTCCATTTTCAATAAATTATTGGTCATTTAATCACGTCAACACTTGTGGTTGTTTTTTACTTTGTTTTCAATAAGTTATTGGTCATTTAACCCGTCAACAGTGTGTTCCAAAAAAAATTCAATGTCATTTTGTTTATAAATATTAATCAAAATAATCAATAAATAATCAATAGAGAATTAAAAAAAAATCACTTTTACATTTAATATTTACGTTTAGATAACATTACTTTATTAAAAAACTGAAAAATCTATCCTAGATCTTCACTTTAACAGGTATTCAGGTTTAGAGCGCGCCATAAATTCTGCGAACTTGTCATGCGTTGTCACCTTCTTTGCAAATGACGGGCATTCAAACTTTTTAACAAACACATTAAACAATATGTAAATAACCTCGATCGGATATATACACAACTGCTATCAGTTCATGTTACACTGGTGTCACGAGAATTCGATTGGTTTTACATTTAGATAACATAATTTTATTAAAAATTAGAAAATCCTACACGGGATCTGCACTTTACATTTAGATAACATAATTTTATTAAAAATTTGAAAAAAACTACACTAGATCTGCACTTTACGTTTAGATAACATAATTTTATTAAATTTTGAAAAAACTACAATCTGCACTTCATTAGGTATTCAATTTTGCACTTTACATTTAGATAACATAATTTTATTAAAAATTTGAAAAAACTACACTAGATCTGCAGTTAAGTAGGTATTCAAGTTTACCGACGGCCATAATATATAGGAACTTGTCAAGCTAGCTGTCAACATCTTTGGAAATAACACACCTCATTAGAAAATCTTCCTTTCGCTTGATAACCTGCGGCCCTGCTTTCTTTACTCTGTCACCCCGGAGGATTGACCAGCGTTGATAGCAATAGCAATGGAGAGTGTGAGCAGCAAGTGCCCAGGCTGGTCTATCTTGCCCGCGGAACTCCAGGAGAAGATACTGGGTCTCATTCCATTTGAATATGTCGGTACGTGTCGCAGAGTCTGCAGGCCATGGAATAACATCTTTTCATCCACCAAATTTATAACTACTCAGTGGGCCGAGTCACCTCGTAACCGGAACCCTTGGCTGGTTCTCATCCCTTCCGAGGTTCAAGATCATTGTGTGGCTTATTGTTTTCACACAAAGACATGGAAGAAGTACTGCTCCTCCCTTTCCTTCTTGCAGGAACGTCTGAGCGATGTCGTAATCAATAGCTTAATATGCGAGGGATCGGCTGGAGGCCTCTTCTTGGCGCGCATAGCTATGATCTATTCCAAATTCGCCATATCGAGGAGAGCCAATACGCGCCAGAACATGGACAGAGGTATGATATTCTTCAATCCAAAATTGTTCAGCCGTGTTGTCTGCAATCCTCTCACTCAAAAGTTCTATTTTCTTCCCGCCATGTCGTCTATACAAACAATCATGGCCATTGGCATTACAGCATGGGAGAAGAGTACACATAAAGTAATGGCGGTGGGTAAATCAGGGCAAAATAATGAAAGCCAGATCGTGGAAATCTACGATTCCTTGGAAAAGTCGTGGAGGATTGTGGGGCATCTGCCCAGAAATTTTCAGGCAATCTACCTACACAATATCGTTTTCAGCGAGGGTTTCTTCTATTGTATCATAAAAGACACGGCCGAGCATAAGCACATTATGGGTTTCAGCATCCGAGATGGGACATTCATTTTTGCGCCATTACCTGATGTTACTGATGCTGAAATATGGCCCTCGCTGATTGCCTGTGGATCGCGGATTCTTGTAGCAGGGTTCATATGCAATTTTGCTGCAAATATTATAATTGAAGAGAAGGTGATAATTTGGGAGCTTGAGCAGGTGAGTGTGAGATTAGGTTTAAATTCCCCTTCTGAGTCTTCCTCCTTATCGTGGAAGGAGATCACAAGGATGCCTCCATCCATATGTGAGTATCTTTCGAAGAATATGCCTGGCCTTTTGATTACAGGAGTGGGAGATTATGTGTGCTTCAAAGTGAAAACGGATGTGATTGTTTATAGTTTAAGGGAGGAGTCATGGATTTGTCTTCCCCCATGTCCTTTTGAATATTCATTTGGAAGTGTTTCTGCATTTGATTTGAGACCCGATATGAAGACCATCTGAAGCCGAACATGGATGGCTAGCTCTCTCAAGTTTGTTTTCATTTATATAATAATTTTCGTTTTTAATTTATTTATCTAATAATTGTTTGTCTTATAAGTGGAAAAATTGACTTTCCATCTTAACCCACTTTTATTATCTCACTTATCCTGTTGGGAAATACAATATAGTAGATTGCTCTTTGTAAATATTCAGAGTGTATTGATAGGTTTTTACTGTTTTTCTGTTTGCTCTTTGCTTTTGGATATATTATATTATGTTGGTGCTCACTGAGTCAGTAATAGCCACAAAGGACTTTTACTTGAATGGGATACTATGATGTTGTAGCTTTTATCCGCTATTATATTATCTGCTGACAGGTTACGTTTATTCACACATCAACACATGCCTATCATGGTTATTACATTGCACTGGAGCTCAAACATATTTAATTATACTTTGTGGTCCAATGAGCTTATCAATATTTTGCATTTTATTGCACTGTAGTTTAAACACTTTTAATTATTGTTCCCGGTAGAAGCAGTTTATCCTCATCACTATCCTGCTTTCCAAAGAAGTTGCACTCTTTTTTTGTTTTTTTAATAGCAATTTTGAATAGCATTTTGTACGCCAATAATGTTATTATAAGCAATAGAGTAAATATAATATCAAAAAACTTAGTCTAATTATTAAAGTTATAATTCTTAGAATTGTAGTTATAGTTATGTTTAGATCTGCGTTCAAGAAATGTGATCTTTTTTGGCATTGGGAAATCCAATTTTAAGATTGGATTTATTTGTGTATTTAATGGGTAAGTTTAAGATGGATCTATCTGTGTATTTAATCAGTAAGTTTATTAGCAATTAACAATTAAATTGTGATAATGAATTGTGTTTAATAGGTAACTCTAATAAGAATTAAATATCTATACTAAGTTTGGCAAGAAAATTATTACTTTGAATCCATACCTTCCTCTTACACTAGTATGGATATCTTTACTTTAAGATGGATTTATTTGTGTATTTAATTGATAAGTCTAAGATGGATCTATTTGTGTATTTAATGGATAGGTTTAAGATGGATCTATTTGTGTATTTAATCGGTATGTCTACTAACAATTAAGTTGTGATAATGAATTGTATTTAATAGGTAACTCTAATAGGAATAAGTGTATATACTAAGTTGGCAAGAAAATTATCATTTTAAAACCATACCTTCCTCTTACACTAGTGAGGTGAGGATATCTTTAAATAAGTGATCATATTGACACTTGAAAAGATTTCATTCATAACCAATAGCTTCATAAAACATTGTTAATTGTTTACACATGATGATGGTTCCTTGAAATCTTTTGGATTGGTTGAACCCACCAAAACCATGTCTACAAAGTATTAGAAATTAAGTATTTTTGGACAAACTACAAGAATTATAATTCTTCTTAAACACTTTCTCTTCATAATGTTATGTATCCACCAACTTCTATCCATCTTAATTCCATATCTACCAAAAGCCCATAAAGATAAATCTCTTGAGATGCAAACCTCAAGAAATTTCATCTCCGGGGGCTTGGTAAATCAAGAGTTAAGATGGGTATAAGTTCATCAATACATAACAACCTGAAAAGAAAATAATCTTAACTCCCTATCTACTAAAAGCTGAGAAAGATAAATCTCTTGAGATGCAAACCTCAAGAAATTTCATGGCTTGGTAAATCAAGAGTTAAAATTGATCTAAGTTCATCAATACATAACAATGTGAAAAGAAAATATCTAATAAAGAATATAATTCTTTAGGTTTGTCTAAAACAACTCAATTCGTAATACTTTGTAAATAAAGGTTTGGTGGTTCGTCCTAGCCAAAAGAATTCCAAAGATCTAACATCATTTGTAAACTATTAACAATGTTTTATGAAGCTCTTGGCTATGAAGGGATCCTTTTAGAGAGTCAATACTATGATAAATATGATAGTTTATTTAAAGATTATTCACACTAGTGTAGGAAGAAGAAGGTATGGGATCAAAATTTTATTTTTCTTGAGTACTTAGCATAGAATTTAATTTTTATTAGAGTTAAACACACAATTTATTAACACTTTTTAATTGTTAGTAGAGATAATGGTTAATACTCAAATATATCCATGTGAACTCCATATTTACCAACCTTAGAGATCAAATTTTTTGAGATGAAAACTTTTTTTAAAGCATAAAGAGATATGATCCCTCTAAGTGCTTGGTAGATTCCAAGTTTAGACGGTTTAATTTATTAAATTAAATTTAATTATAAGTATAGCTATAAATATAATTATTAATTTAATGTTTTTATTCTATTAAATTTACTTTAATTTTATTTTTACCAAATTAAAATATTAAACATTACAACATCTCTTATTGTAGTGAGATCAAAAGCTTACATAGAAATTAATTTTAGATATGAACCTCAAATATAAAGAAAAAATTTAGTAAAAAGTCAACAATTGAGGGAAGTCTTGGATAAAATATAATATTAATGTTATTTTTTACCCAATATTTACTACCCAACACATACTTATCAAAATGTGATGTTGCTATATTTAATCACATATTTTCCAAGCCTAAATATTACATTTTACTCAATATTTCCCCTCAACTTTGCTAATTTTATAGTTGAATTTGTTTACTTTTAAACTTAAAATATATAAAAAAATTACAACAAAAATTGGACCACTTGAGTTGTGTAAAATGTAATACTAGGCTATTATCTTTTATCCAATATTTTTCACAACCTAGTAAAAAGTGGATGAAGCTAGAAAATATTAGATAAAATGTAATAATTACATTTTACCTAATATTTCCCCAACTCCTCCCCTCACTCTAACTCACCTTCATAATTAAGCTTATTCATTTTTGAACTTACCATCCTAGATGCATCATAGCTCCATTACTATAGCACATTATTACACATAAATTAAGAGAATATACTACACAAAAAAAACCATTAGAATGAAGAAGCAACTATTTTTCATCTTAACTTATTGTTGTGTAAGTTATGTATACCTACTTAACCCTACTCTTCTTAAAAACACCCCTTCTTAAAAGAACCTTCCTAAATCACATGCCTTTAACCCTACTCTTATTAAAAACACTTCTTCTTAAAAACACCTTCCTAAATCACATAATAGCCTTCAAGAGTGCGATGATTAAGTCCAACCATTTATGGATTGCCACATGCATCTACAACCCTTGTCATCTCTTCTCTTGCCACAGCCACATGGTAAACACGGGAGTTGACTAAGTCCAACCATTTATGGAATGCCACATGCATCTACAACCCTTGTCATCTCTTCTCTGGCCACAGTGACATGGTAAACATGGGAGTTCACTAGATCATGTAGTTGCATGAAACAATGTACAAACTACTCACACTATCATCGACAACCTAGGGATAAGGATAGAAACAATTCATAAAAAATACATAGGTTGACCGAACACATCCATATAAATGCCTAAGCATATCCATAAAAAAGTTTTACTTTTACAAGCCACATGGATTAAACTCCATACTTTTCTACAACAAATTATGTATCTAAAAATAATATCAAACTAAGATGGATCTAGACTAGTTTAATTTCCCTCTTAAATAAGTTCTATTCCATATTAATACCATGGGTTCTTAATACCATAGGTCAATACCATGGGATATTTTTATTTTGTTATTTTTATTTCACTTTCACTAAGTTAGTAAGTTTACATTACATCAAGTTACATAAAGTTAGACATCTCTATTGTTGGAGAGGTAAATCCCCTCTACGGATAGAGGCGATCCCTACTAGCCCAAAAGGGGTTTAGCAACAATCAATCAATGCTACTCTGCAAGTTCCTAGTTGCAATTAACAAGTGGGTAATGGACACCTACTTGGATTCGAGTGCTATGTTTGACGAAGAGATGCCACTCTCGCTCCTTCGCTCCAGTCGGTCACAATCCTCCACTATCCTCGTGGGCGGACAACTGCACAAGCAAAGAGAAGACAAACACAAGCGTAAAATCTAGTAAAAGCAACTATACATCAGTCAGAAAGGATGTAATTCACATTAATCATTCATAAGACAAATGAGAATGGAACCATAACAGTAGTCATCTATCTTTTATTAATCAGAAATAGAGAAAAGTACAACCAATGTTCTTACGTTGAGTCCTTCTCTAGAGGGTCCAACCAGCATGTCTCATCAGAATTCACCCTTGAAGGTAGATCTCCCACGACAAACAACTCTCTCTCTCACACAAGGCCAAAAACTCATAACCTTCCTCAAGCTCTACATCAATCTACACACAACACACCAAATGCCTATTAAGAACAACACTAATGCACTATGAATTCCTCTATGTCAAAGTCTATATGTCCAAAAAATAGCTGCTCATGGCCAAGGAAAATTTTAAGGATAGAAAATTTCCTTCATGTTTAAAAACATTAGCAAATCTCACTAATCACTAATATGCAAACAATAAAATTTTTATTGATATATTTGTAAAAGTATTCAAATTATAATGATTTTATATATAGTCTCTATATAATGTTGGTGATTTTTATGGTAAAATAATTTTATATCGTAAAATTTGGGCTAATCATCATTTATAAAAATTGGAAATTGACGAATCTTTTTGTGGAAAATCGTGGAAAATTAGCCCACTGGGTGAACATTAGCCCCTAAAATTTTCCATGCTCATGGCAATGGTGGAGGCTTATATAGGAGAAGGAGTCTCCATGAATAGTGAAAGGATGAACTTACCCCCAAGAAAAGTGGGTTATCACGCGAACAGACATCCCATAGAAAGGAGGGCGACCTTTACAAAGCCAACAACCAGGTCTGGAGTCATTTGGAAGGCTGGCTGTTAGAAAAAACTTGCCCAAACAGGATCAGTGCGGGTGCATAACTGGGCTGGCGCGCTCGCATCGCATCTCAATTATAGAAGAGGTCTCGTCAGCGCGATCTAATACAGGTGGAGGGTGCGCTGTTTATGAAATTCGACCAGAACGGAAAACCTGTGTGCTTCCGCGCTGGCAGCGCACCAGTTACACTATCATCCGCCAGTTAGCGTTGTTATTTTAATAACAGTCGCGATGATCCAGTAAACTTAGGCAAAGAGGGTTTTCTGGCCATTCCATAGAGCATGAGCATGATGGATTGATTTCATGACACAGTAGGGAGACTGACAAGGAGACAGTGACATTTTACTGTGTAACATATGCCCCCTAAAGCATAAAGCCCGAGAGAGTGGGAGGGTGAAATTCTTTACAAAACTGCTGGACCGGAACACCACCAGGAAGAACCTACACGTAGATACAGCTGATATTTCAATTACATGTAGTCTAGGCATGGGCGCAGCCATCCAAAAGACATACGAAGAAGGTCTGTGGTATGGACGCAGCCACCTAGCTGAAGAGACCATGATGATAAGAGGTATGGTCACAGCCATCCTAAAGGACTCAGGTATGGGCGCAACCATCCATCAATGAGTCATGTAATAATGATCCACAAAATCACAACCTGGCCCACAATGGACTAGAACGAGGGTCTTGCGCTCCATCCAAACCCGAACAAAGTACAAGTCCAAACATGTGAATACAGGAGTCGAAGTCGAACATGCTTGAACATCGTCTCATTACCAACCAATGATGAAAGCTGTTAACAGACGCGAGACGGGCCACCAATAATGACGATGGTCCTCAAGGTACTATAGGTACAATCCACGGCGTGCGAATAAATGAGCCGGTGTCGAACACCCGTAGAGTCATCCGATCAGAGGCCAATGATGAAAACCTCGCGTCGAACACGAAGAACCTGCCATTGAAGCATGCAGGCTCCAAGGTACCGGAAGGGAGTCTCTAGGTCACTTTCCTGGATAATGAGGTGAAGTCGACAGGGAGTGATCTCGTCGAAGGTGGGCCATAATGTTTCCCACATCATCGACACGAGACAGAAAGAGACAATATGTTTTGTGTGAAGTATCAGAGGGAGGTTATACTCATAGAGGCCAACTTCTCTTGAACATATCGGCGGCACAATGACGGATTTGGCAGTATTTGGGGTCAAATGATCAAAGGTTGTAATGAGAGGGAAATGAGCAGATGAACGGCCAAATAGGATAACCCAAACCCATGGAGGCAAAAGTGAAGCGAGATGAGATGTCCCCACCCAGACACGAACGCAAACAGTGCCATGTTCAAGAGCGACATACTGCCGATGACGATGATTATGATTCTTTATTTCCCCCACCATTTCTGGCGAGTACCCCGGTTATTTTTAGATGACAAGCTTGACAGGGATAACATATGCTTGAGGGGCGTCATTTTGATGGAGTCCGATGTCATTATGTTTTAACGAGTCTGACAAAGGAAGAACTCGGCATCTTTTCATGTTTAGAGAGTTTGAAAAGACAACGGAAAAGAAAACTCGAGGGGGGTTCTTTTTTCGTAAAGTTGTGTCTCTCGAGCCCGAAAAAGTATAAAACGATGCTCGAAAGAACCGCCCGATCATTACGACCGAGGAGTACTTTTTGTAAATAGTGCCTTTGACCTGAAAAAGTAAAAAAGGGGTCAGAAGCACGTCGTTTTAGAACCACTAACGAGTGCGAAACGAAAAACACCCGGCAATCTTTGTTGGTTTAAACGATCGAAAAAGAGCTTTAAAGCGACCGCCTCTCGTTCCTTTTAACGAGCTGAAAGGAGGCTTGGCTATCTTTTCTCGTTTTATGTCGGAAAAGAGCTTAAAGACGACATTTTTGGGACCAACTGTATGTCGATTCCGAAGACCTGCACAAGAGAAACACCCGTGTAAACCCATTCGATATGTCGAAAATATATTACAACATGCATCAAGGCATAATATACTGACATCACGATTAAATTCATGATAAAAGGTGACAAAACCCACTTTTATAAGGTTAATTTAGAATTTTTTACCATAAATAGGGGGGGTGAAAAAATCATTTTTACCATTTTACCATTTGAGCTTTGGAGAACGTTGTAGAACTACAAAGTTCACGGAGCGAATTCTTCATCATCCGGACGTCGTTCTTCCGACAGCTGATTCCAAGTAGGTCCCTCTTGCCCTACGCTCCAATTTGAATCCTTTTTTAAGCATTTTCACCGTAGGATTTGGCCACTTGGCCAAATTTTTTGAACGTAGGTGCGCTCTCGGTCAGCGCGGATTCGCCCATCGGGTCCGCGCTGACCGATTTTACCAGCACACACCACTTTCCGGGTTAGCGCGGAAAACCCGTGTCCTTCCGCGCTGACCTAGAGAAAAATACACAGGCCGCCATTTCCAGCGCGACTGTTTTAGAAAGAGTCGCGCTGGCGCCGCGAAGATTGATTTTTTAAAATTTAAATGGACAATCTTTAAATGATGGCAACCTAATGCTTTTTGGGTGATCTTGCAGGACATAATGGCCTTTGTATGGCAGGAGAGAGCCCATGATAATGAATATGTGACCGCTTTTGCTGATGCCGGATGCCGAAATGCAATGCGGGCATGCGGTTTGCTCAAATTCTTTCTCACTCCACGCTTGAGGGCTCAGCCAGACCTCCTAGAGCTTTTGATCAGAGCCTGGAACCCAGTGGATGGGAAATTCACGGTCCGTGGCCGCAACATTGAGTTCGATTCCACGGACATCTACTTTTTGACTGGATTGTCTCGCCGAGGTGTGATGCCCATCCTGGAGGGGCAGCGACCTAGCGGCGAGACACTCGACCAACTCATGGCCCGGGTGTGCCCACAGGCGGTCAAGACACGGAGCGGGAAAGCAAGCATACCATTAGTGGGTGTTGGACCTAATGGCGACATAGTCCTTCGTACTATACTCTTCCTAGTGACGTGAGTAGCAGGCAGTCTGGCCAACCATGAGGCCTCAAAGGCCAACCTGTTACTAGCTCTCGTGTGCTTACAACCCACGATTTTCAACTGGGCAGCAGCTGTGACCAACAGCATGAAGAGACAATTGAGTAACTGCCGACGTGGAGAGTCGAAGCAATTTGGCTATGGATCGCTCTTGCTTCCGCTCATGTTCGAGCGGGTGCCGTCTCTTCAGCTGCAGACCATGGTGGTAGATCCCCCTAACAGTCCACGGGAGACGAGGGCCACTAAATGGGCCCGGGTCATGCCACGTGGAGGTGGCGGTCACTCAGTGTCTTGGGGCGTTTTCTTCCGAGAGTGGCTAGATTTCCAGGTTATCTTCATCGAGGACTGGCCATACGCCGGCATCGACTTCCGTGGTGACCCTGACATGCGATTGCCTGCGGGAGAGCAGAGGGACGATGGAGGTAAACACTTGATCTCTTTTTGATTTTTTATCTTTATAATGTTTTTGCATTTTTTCCATGTACATGTCCTAATAAATGCTATGTTGCGCAGATGTGGGACCCGTGAGACCCCTTGGCCTGGCCCCAGAGGCACGGAGAGAGGGGCAAGGTGCTGCCATCTTGGCCTTGGCTCCTGCAGGAGGCGACCGGACAGAGACTGTGGTACACAACCTTGAGGGCTTGCTCGCAGGAGTCCCAGATTACCAGGGGATCGAGGAGGTCCCCCTAGCTGCACAGATCCATACAGTGGGTGTAGAACCCAGGATGCACCGCCTTTTGAGGCGGGTGGCACGAGCGGTGGCATGCTACAGAGAGCATAACCCACCGCAGTAGACGCCTAGGTTTTATTTTCCACTGTTGTTTTGAGAGACATACGTCTCAGATGTACTGAGGATGTCGGCTTTATTTCAGACATGTACACTTTATTTTTTGAGTGTCTCAGTGCGCCACACGATATATATATACATGGTGCTTTTATTGTATTTTATTCTTCTCATGTCTTGTTAATTTACATATTTCGCAAATTTCTGTCTAATACATAATTAGCCAATGCATTAGTTACAACATTAAGTCTTCTTGGAATGTGATGATAAGTAATATAATCAAAATCTCTTTCCAATAACTTAACACGTAAATACAACCTTAATATACGATGATCTTTGACAGAATATTGTCCGTTGAGTTGGTGGACTACAAGCTGTGAATCTAAATTTACAACCAATGAGCGGATTCCAAGGTTAATCGCCTCGGCTAATAATTCAATTACAACACTATATTCAGCTACATTGTTTGTTGTACAACCCAGACACACACCTTGAATATCTACTAACTCACCATGAGGATCGTAGATCACCCATGCCACAGATGACAGATTGCGAGTACTGCGGGAAGCACCATCAGCAAAACCAACGTAAGGTGATCTAGACATCTGTTCAAAAAGCAAGAGACACAATAAGCGGCGATCATGCCGACACACTAAGATAAAAACAAATGAATACGCACACACACTGAACACACTGTAAAAAAGCATATGCATGTAAAAAATAAACGAGAGAGTTCCTGGACTCACGCGTAATATTTCTTAAGATACAGCCCATTACGGGGCCTGTCCAGGGGATTTCCTTCATAATCGATCAGCTCATAGGCGCCTTTTTGTAGAACTCGTTTTACAATGTAGGGTCCATGCCACATTGGCTCGAGTTTTCCTGCTCCTAGCTTATCATTAGCCTGATCATAGAACAGTACCAAGTCTCCTTCGACGAAAGAGCGAGGATTAACAGAGTTATCGAAGTGAGTTTTCACTCGCTTCTTTTGAGCTTCGATAGCGAGGGAGGCTAGACGACGTGTCTCGTCTAGTCGTTCTAGGTAAATAAGCCACTCTTCTATAGGAGTGGTCTCGGGAAGTAACTCGACAGCTAATTTGAGTGAAGGAATCTCACACTCAATGGGAAGGGTTTCCTCCAGTCCATATACTAGCTGAAAAGGGGTGAAACTGGTGGCATCCTTCACGGAGGTCCGGTAGGCCCACAACGTGGAGAACAACATCAAATGCCAATTGGACTTGTGCATGCCAATAGTTTTCTGAAGCATCGTGACCAAGACTTTGTTCACGGCTTCAACCTGACCGTTCGCCTGAGGATAGTATGGAGAGGAACTATCATGTCTAAGTCCAAGTTGGGTTTTCAACTCGACCATCATGTGATTCTAGAAATGTTTTCCGTGATCAGTAACAATGGATTGTGGAACTCCAAACCGAGAGATAACATGGTTGAAAAGAAACTGCGCCGCCGTATGACCGTCTTCCGACAATGTGGGCATCGCCTTGGCCCATTTTGTAAAGTAATCGACAGCAACGATGATATAATCATGCCCCCCGGCTGAGTGAGGGTTACATGTCACATAATCGATGCCCCATTTAGCAAAGGGGCCTCCGGTCACAACGGGGTGCAGCGGGGCAGCAGGCGCACGCGTCTTTCGCTGGTAAATCTGGCATTCGTGACATGAACGGACGACAAGAATGCAGTCCTTGAAAATGGAAGGCCAAAAGTAGCTAGCACGAAGGATCTTTTGTGTGGTGGCATATCCAGACATGTGACTGCTACAAGCACCGGAGTGGCAGTCATTTAGAACTCTTTCAGCTTCTTCGAAGGTAAGACACCGACGAAGAACCGAATCAACCCCAAGGCGGTACAGGGTGTCCCCAACTATGCGATATGGCTGAGCTTGGTGACGAATATGTCGTCGAGCGTCTTTCGACGTCTCGGGGCGGAAGGAGGACGTCTGCAAATAGAGAATTATGTACCCATACCATGGATCGAGGGTGCTGATCAGGAAAAGAGTTTCATCTGGAATTGACTCCTCTATCTGCGAGGAAGTAGCGACGGATCGCAAGGAGCATAAAAGTTCCGCGAAAACGAGTGATTTCTTGGACTTGGCTGCAGTAAATTCCAAGTCGAACTCTTGGAGGATCACGATCCACTTTGAGTACTTGCCCCCCAGCAATTGTCATGAAAGAATGTAGGTCATGCGGTTACAATCTGAAATCACCGTAGTAGTACGCAACAGAATGTAGTGACGGAAGCGTTGGACAGCGCAAACCGCAGCGAGAGCCAACTTCTCGACATATGCATATCGAGTCTCCGTATCTAGTAAGTTGCGACTAAGATAATAAATGACATGCTCGATGCCATCATCGTCGTCCTGAACTAGAACCATGCCGATAGTGGTATCTGCAGCAGCCAAATAGAGCGTATAGTCATGATGGTAATTTGGAGGCCGCAGCAAAGGGGCGGAAACCAGGAGGGTTTTGAGATGAGCAAATGACTCCTCGGCTATGGCATCCCATCGAAATGGGGTTTCACGCTTCAGTAACCAGGTAAAACCCTTTGCCACTTTGGCATAGTTTGGTATGAACCGTCTTAGAAAATTAGCTTTCCCCTACAAACTCTGTAATTGCCGCAAAGTTGCAGGGGGAGGGAGATTCACAGTTGCCTCGACTTTAAGGGGATCCAGACGGATGCCCTCTCGGGAGACGATAAAGCCGAGCAGTCGACCTGATTCAACGCAGAAGACACATTTGTGTGGATTTAATCAAATATTATAGTGTCTGCAACGAAGAAAGATTTCACGAAGGTGCGATGGGTGGTCCGCATGCTTAGCTGAATAAGCGGGGAGATCATCTAGATAAGGCTGTACGATGTTTCTGATATCGTGGAAAGCATACGACATCGCACGCTGAAAAGTAGCGCCGACATTTTTGAGGCCGAAGGGGAGTTTTTTATAAGCAAAGGTGCCCCAGGGACAGATGAAGGCCGTCTTGTGTTGATCTGCCGGAGCAATGTTGATCTAGTTGTAACCAGAAAAGCCGTCCATGAAATAATATATCTCGCTACCCGCACACTCGTCAATGAGTTGATCAATAAATGTTGTGGGGTAGTTGTCCTTTGGGCAAGCTCTGTTAATGTCACGGTAGTCAACGCAAACGCAAATGGTGCCCTGTTTTTTGTCGACAGGGACAATATTTTGAGACCCATTCTGTCAGTGGGATGGGATAGATAAATCCCGCCTTAAGAAGCTTTTCAACCTCTGCTTTGATCGCTGCCGCCTTACGGGGGTGCACGGGACGCAAACACTAGTGAACTGGTTTGGCCCCGGGATACGTTGGTATCTCGTGCACTACTATAGATGGATCAATACCGGGCATTTCTTCATAGGACCATGCAAAGACATCGCGAAATTCGCGAAAAAGTGCGATATAAACCTGAATCTCCTCAGGAGTGCAGGTCACTCCTATGTAAATATTCTCGACGATCCCTACCTTAACAGAGATGTCAATTGGTTGAGTCTGCGTGATGTTCCCTAAATTCCCTTCGGATGATGTGTGATAAATCTGAATGGGCGTCTGAAGGGGTTGAGAAGGGAGACATGGAGCAAACTGCTCAAGACAAAGAAGTGTTTCCCGGAAGGTAGGGAGAAAGGAGGAACGGTGGTGAAGAGGAAACCACAGACGTTCATCCAGAGACATTGTCTCTATAATAGCCTCATCAGAAGGAAATATTTACTTCAATGGATCCGAGGAGGTGTATTCTCCTAACCAAGGGGTAAAATCATCTGAGTCAAGAGCCCCACTCGTGATGGTGGGTTCATCATGAGAGGCCGATGCAGCGACAATTTCAACGTAGTTGAGCTCGGCTGGACTCAACGGCATCTCCTCGCCCCAAGGTTCTATCTGGTCGCTGGAAGGAAGAATCCAAGGGTAAGAATGAACCGAGATCATGGAGATCGAGGCGAGGTTGGGAGGTGGGAGGGAAAAAACACCCATAAGGGCGGGTTCTTTGAAGAGCCCTGCTCCCACATTTTCATACGGAACTGAGGCATGCTCAACGAAGGGTACGTTTCCCTCAGAAGAGGAAGCGAAAAAAGAGAGTTGATCGACCGTGACAATTTTCCCTTGATGGGGGAAACGAATGACACGGAAGAGGGATGAAGCCACAGCACGCATAGCGTACGTCCAACTCTGGCCCAGAAGGAGGTTATAGGTGAGATTCGCGTCTACAACCTCGACTTCTACTTCTACAGTCTTCCCTTCTAAGGTAATCGGTAGCCGTTGAAGGATACCATAAGGTCGAGATTCTCTCCCGTCGAATGCTTCCAAGGTCGTTGGGGACTGACTCAACGTCGAAGACCTGATGGCTTTCCAACATGCAATAGACATAATGCAGGTTGATGCACCCTCATTAATGACTGTACAATGGATCGTTTTAGAATTGATGACGACTTGAATGAGGAAAGATATCTGATGAGGCAGTCGAGGGACATGGCTCTCGAGGTCGAAGGTGATTAAATCCGAGTCTGCTGGTTCGATGCCACCGATCACCGATAGCAGGGACTTCCTCTAGGGGGGCAGCTCTGAAGGACCTCTAAGGCGAACATGGCAGACGGAGCGTGCGCTAAGTCCTCCACAATGCTATAGTGCTAGGCAGCACGAGCATTCGGGTTATAAGAAGACCTCCTGAGTACCCCTTTGGGAGGGGGTCGGATTGTCGTCTCAAAAGTTGGTCTCTCGATATGGAGAGGACCAGAGCTGGACTGAGGAGCACTTGAGGGAACCTCTGGCTCCTTCTCGGCGGACGACGGATACTCCTTAGCTCGAGTTGATACATGAATAGGAATAGCTCCAGCCATGAAGACCTGGGAACTGAAGGGAGAAGATGAAGAAGGATCAGCTACCATCTGGGTTTGCTGAGAGGGAAAGGGTTCTTTCAGAACCACAGGGACCCCAGGAGCACCTTTCAACAAACGACTAACTTCGGACCGGTTAAGGCAATCCTTAGTGTAGTGATCTTCCTCAGAGATGAGGTAAGGATATTTAGGTTTGCGTTTGGCTCCTTCCTCGGTAGGAGGCTTAGAGGATTCCTGCTTGGGTTGCTCAGATTTATTCTTTCCTTTCCCCTTTTCCTTTTTCTTTCCTTTCGAGGCCTTGCCCGCCATAGTGGATTGGACGGCATTGACCTCGGAAGTGTTACCAGAATTTAACACACCCTGGGAAGTGTTTTCGTTAGATGCAATGGCCTTTTGCTTCCCAGAGTTCGATGATTTTTTAGAGGCCTGGTTTACAGAGCCAATGACCCCATCCACAGATGGCTTGGGCGGAGCCTTGGATGTACCCGGCCTGGGGGCGTCCGGCAAGTACTCATACAAAGTACCAGACTGAGAATAAACTAAGTCTAGGTACTGAGCACGTGCGATCGCTTGCTCTTCAGTTACACAGGCTCCCATGGCGATGTCCCGCGCAATCTTGGGGACAAAGGAAGTTGTAAACCAGTCGGTGAGGAGTTGATGAGGTATCCAGAACGTGATCAACCTGCGACGCCTTCTCCATTCATGAATATGATCGGAGATGTGTGTAGCAGTATCCTGCTTAAGAGACGTAAGGAGGTGAGTCCCTATCTCATACCGGATGGGTAACTGAAAATGAGTCAAAAATTCCATAGCCAACGAATTAAAATCTTGGAATGACGCTCGAGTTAACTCAATGTACCACTTAGCTGCTGATCCAGTGAGAGTCCTCTGAAAGAGGCGAAGCCGAATTGAATCGTCGAGCCATGAATTTGACGAACACCATAAGTGATACGTCATTACATGAGCCTGAGGATCTTCTCCGGCCTTCCCATCGAATTTGGGACAGTCACTTGGTATTTTGGTTGGAACTGGCGGCTACTGCGGGTTGTGTAGAATGGGATCATTCGTCAATTTGGACACATTGGGCAGTTCCAACGTCGCTAAGAATTGTAGTTGAGGATTAAAAGACATTTGTCCTGGATATGAGGTAGAACCAGAATTCCACCCAGTTCCTGGTTGCCCCCATTGCCCTTGTCCCGATGGGCCAGGCCCGAATGGGCCTTGTCCAGCAGGATTTTGACCGTAGGGGTTATTCCCAGAACCGGGTTGTTGATTCTGCCCCCCAGCACCCCATTGGTTACCATACTGGCCAGCAGGTTGTTGAAAATTTTGATAGGGATTACCCTGTGGTTGTTGGTAATTTTGGTACGGGGTATATTGATTCTGCCCCTGGGGTTGTTGGTATCCGTACTGAGCCTGAGAACCAGGCGGCATTTGATAACCAGGTTGGGATTGGTATCCACCTGAATGCTGGGGTTGGGATTGATACCCACCCGCATAAGGAGGTTGGGCCTGATACCCACCTGAATAGGGAGGCTGGGATTGGTACCCGCCAGAATATGGAGGCTGGGATTGATACCCGCCAGAATACGGAGGCTGGGATTGATACCCACCAGAGTATGGAGGTTGGGATTGGTACCCACCTGAGTAAGGAGGTTGGGATTGGTACCCACCTGAATACGGAGGTTGGGATTGATACCCACTTGAATACGGATGTTGGGATTGGTACCCACCTGAAAGAGGAGGTCGGGATTGGTACCTGCCTGCATGTTGAGCCATCTGGCCAGAAGGTTGTCCTGGTCGGATCTGAGACGGCCCCGTTCGCCCAGAAGGTCGAGCTTGCTGAGTGAGGGGCTGCCCTTGCGCAACTGAGGTTTGTCCTTGTTGACCAGAGGGTTGCTGAGTGGTAGGCCGGCCTTGCTGCACGTAAGGCTGGCCCCCTTGCCCAGAAGGGTTACCTTGCTGGTTTACGGGTTGACCTTGCTGCCTGTAAGGTTGTCCCTGGTTCCCATAAGGTTGCCCTGAAGGGTAGCCTTGCTGGGTACCTGGTTGACCTTGTTAGGCGTTGGGTCGTCCCGGGTTTCCAGAAGGTTGCCCAAGATATGTAAAAGCCGAACCACTAGAGACCAAAGGTTGTCCCTGATTGCGTTGTCCTTGTGGGCCTCCCTATTGACCTGGGTAATTTTGACCAGCATACTGCTGCCCATGATTAGGCTGCACGTAGGTCTGTTGACCCTGGTAGGGTGGTCCTTGCTATCCTTGTCCCTGATGGTATTGGCCGCCACCATAGCCGGTGGTACCCCAAGCCACGTTCAATGGAACGAAAATCTCATCATAAGGGATTTGAGGCAAGGAGGTAAACAAGTAATGATTCTCAGGATCATAATACGGGCCTTGCTCATTAGGATTCTGGACATTACGAAAGTATTGAAAATATGCCTCCTCTGCCGTCATATAATCGGAAGCAGGAGGAGCACCACTTGCGGGGTGCACAACTCTAGAAGCAGGTGACGATGGACCACTCTGCATTGGTCCTCGAGGTGGGCCTGCGGCAGAAGTGACAACAGATGATGCTGTGATGGTACTGATGACTGGAGTTGACGCCGCGACACAAACGGTCGGGTTGGAGGGGACTGCTGTAACAGCAGTATGGCGGACTTGGGAAACAAACGGTCCTGTGGTAGGGACGATGTTTTGATCCCAAACAGAAGAGGAAGCTGTTGAGTTCATAGCATCCCGCAAAGATCTGTAGTGCGCCGGCACCGTGACACCCAAAGACGTAACGGTGTAGGGCGTAGAGATGATGGGGGATGTCGCCGGGATGGGAGTATCTATACTCGACATGACGGACGGGCCACTCGACACGGGAGAGGTGTTGCCCATATCGGAAGAAGCCATCGGAGATGGAGCACCAACAGGAGTGGCAGGAAAATCCTCGTCAGAGGGCTCACAAATAGGGTTGTAAAAGAACTCGTAGAAATCGTCCTCTGGAGCTCGAGAATTCAACGGTTGGATGCTCGAAACAATGGGAAGAGCGTCATAGACCGGAGTTTCAGGGGCAACAGAAGATGGGGACCCTTCGTCACTTGGGATCGAAGACGGAGTTGATGGATCCGCCAGGATGACCAAACAAAGACCCTAAGCAAGCTACCGATAAAGACCTACTCAAAACTAACGCACACAAGATCTAACCAGGTAAAGTTATCGTGGCCAAATGAATTTTTAAGACACAGGAACTGAACTTGACCTTTTCATGTTTCGAGAGTCGAGAAAAGGACGAAAAGATGACTCTATCTCCTTCGAATATTTAATGAGCACGAAGTGACAAGACGCTCACTTACACCTTTTCTTTTAGAGAGTCTGAGAAGGATCAAAAGTGACTGCTCTGGAGGTTCTAAGCAAAAGGTTTACCAAGCAACCCGTAAAACTGCTTATACATCTTGGAAATCGTATGAGAACCAAGGACTTTCTGTACTGCAGTCAATCTTCCCGAATGCTGTGTTCGGTGCGTTACGGTTCACAAGGCGGCAAACTCGTCTTCCTATGGATAAAGGATGCAAGCCTAATGGAGTCTCCCCATATATACGCGACAGTACGTGGGAGCCCAATCCGTGCTGGCACCTATCGTTTCACCGTGGAGGAATCACCCAACCACTCAACGGTAAGCTACCAGATTTAAAGACGTCGGAACATGTCTCTAGCCTAGACCTCTAGATATTTGAGTTAAGTTCCAATGTGTTTTTAGATAAATTTGGTTTATTTTACGGTTGATCTTGAATTAAGTTTTGATTTCAGGTCCTACCATATGATCTCTCAAAAATACTTAAATGCAACTACATGCCAAAGAACATCATTTTGTTCGATGAATTCTAACTATGAGAAGGTTAGGAATTTTGAATCAAACAAAACGAACTCAAGCAATCAAACAACTAAATGCAACTAACAGCAAGGAAATGAAGCTTTTCTCTCACAAAACAACGAAATGTCCTTTTCCTTTCAACTATTAAATGCAAAAGATGCTAGTTTACTTTTCTTTTCAATGGCATAAAAGTTCTTTTAAAATAAATTAGAGAGATAGCAACACTAAGTGAAAGAACTAAAATCACTCAATGCAAACACAAGACAATTCCCAAGACGCTAAAAACTAGTTTCCCAAATCAAAGGAAAACAAGGGCTTATGAGCTATGTGATCTAAGCTCAACACGACAACAAGGAATTCAAAGGAGGAAGGAAAATCACTTGGAACACGATCAAACACTTTCAACAATCACCAAATGAATGTGAAAACAAGTACGAAGTTGGCTCGTCAACCAAGAACACAAGATCCCAAACGGGAGGCTTGACACACACAACCACTAGATGCCCTAGGGCTTGAGTGTGAAATCAATGGAGAAAAGCGAACACCCGGAGGATAAGAGTTCAAAACTAGACAAGCAATGATTCAACACACTCCAGCAATTGTAAAAGTTAAGGCAAGATGCAAACCAAGCAACGAAAGCGAAAAGGAAGGCTTTGCAAAAACCGAAAACAAGCAACAAACGAACCCTCGCGGAACAAGGCTTCGCAAGCAAGCGTGTCACAACTCAGACAAAATAAAACAAGTCATAAACCAAGTGGAAAGAGCAAGGGATAACCAAACCAAGAGGTTCAGGAGGCAAATTTGGACAAAAAGAATTTTACAGGATCAGCGCGGGTGACCCCTCAGCAACAAAGCGATGACAAGACAACGCTTGTAGCAACTTTGCGCTGTCAGCGCGGAAGGACACAGATAAAGAGCGCTGGCTTGAAAACAAGGTCAGTGCGACTGTTAAATGTACAAGCGCGATGACAGGGAAAGCAAAGGAACAGATGTGCGATGTCAGCGCGACTGTTCTGAAATAAAACGCGCTGAGGCTAAAAAACAAGCAAAAACGAACCAAAAACCCCCAAACTAAGGTAACAGGCTTTTAAGACAATTAAAGCAGTTCCCAGGATGAACCAGGAAACCAAAAACAACAAACTAATCCCCAATCCTTGACAAGAAAGCAATAATCAAATCCAAAAACAAGGATGAACCACAAAGAGACAAGCAAGCTCCCCAGCGGAGTCGCCAAATTGTTGGAGAGGTAAATCCCCTCTACGGATAGAGGCGATCCCTACTGGCCCAAAAGGGGTCTAGCAACAATCAATCAATGCTACTCTGCAAGTTCCTAGTTGCAATTAACAAGTGGGAAATGGACACCTACTTGGATTCTAGCGCTATGTTTGACGAAGAGATGTCACTCTCGCTCCTTCGCTCTAGCCGATCACAATCCTCCACTATCCTCGTGGGCGGACACCTGCACAAGCAAAGAGAAGACAAACACAAGCGTAAAATCTACTAAAGGCAACTATACATTAGTCAGAAAGGATGTAATTCGCATGAATCATTCATAAGACAAATGAGAATGGAACCATAACAGTAGTCATCTATCTTTTATTAATCAGAAATAGAGTAAGGTACAACCAAAGTTCTGACGCTGAGTCCTTCTCTAGAGGGTCCAGCCAACATGTCTCTTCAGCATTCACCTTTGAAGGTAGATCTACCAAGTCAAAGAAGTCTCTCTCTCACACAAGGCAACAAACTCATAACCTTCCTTAAACTCTATAGAAATCCTCACACACAACACACCAAATGCCTACAAAGAGCAGCACTAATGCACTATGGATTCCTCTATGTCAAAGTCTATATGTCCAAAACTAGCTGCTCATGGCAATGGTGGAGGCTTATATAGGAGAAGGAGGCTCCATGAATAGTGAAAGGATGAGCTTACCCCCAAGAAAAGTGGGTGACCAGGCGAACAGACATGCCATAGAAAGGATGGCGACCTTTACAAAGCGAACAACCAGGTCTGGAGTCATCTGGAAGGCTGGCTGTTAGAACAAACTCGCCCAAATAGGATCAGTGCGGGTGCAGAACTGGGCTAGCGCGCTGGCATCGCATCTCAATTACAGAAGAGGTCTGGTCAGCGCGATCTAATACAAGTGGAGGGTGCGCTGTTCATGAAATTCGACCAGCGCGGAAAACACGTGTGCTTCCGCGCTGGCAGCGTACCAGTTACACTGTCATCCGCCAGTCAGCGCGGTTATTTTAATAACAGTCGCGATGATCCAATAAACTTAGGCAAAGAGGGTTTTTTGGCCATTTCAGAGAGCATGGGCATGATGGATTGATTTCATGACACAGTAGGGAGACTGACAAGGAGACAGTGACATTTTACTATGTAACAAAGAGCACACGTGTGTGAGTGAGTCATTATGAGAGAGTAATTTTCTTTGCAGTGTGAATAGCTTAGTGACCAATGTTTGGAGAAGGAAGAAGTGTGAGTGGGTTTCAGCTCATCTAGGTCGGCCAAGTTGGAGGAAATTGTAGGGTTGAGTCGCTGGAGGGAGATCATGTTTGTTTGGAGGAGGCCAAGTTGCTAGAGTGTGGGGGATTTGCCAATATGAATTAGTGGTAGTGCACATATCGATTTGCTAGAGGCACATATCTGATTGCTGGAGGCCGATTTATTCAGAGCGATTTTATCTAGAGGCATATTTTCCTAGGTCAAATTCGTACTAAGGGAGTCGAGGTTCAATTCTAGATTGTACTTTTCCTTGTATCTTAGTGGGTTGAAAAACCAAAATTTTCTAGACAATGAAATGATGAAGAATTGTTTTTGGGTTAATTAATTTTTCAATGTGTGATTGATCTCTTTGGTTTATTTCTGCTGCATATTTTTAATTCTAGAAGTTAAAGATACCAATGATTTTATTGTTTAGTGATTCAATTATTATTTGGGTAAATAAATAGTAAACCGAGGATAAACTAAATTGTCGTGAGAAAATAAATTTGGATGGTATTAGAAATTTAACATGGTATCAAAGCTATCAAGAAGACTCTGAAAGAGAGATATGAGATTATGAGGGTTTGCAACAAAGAGTTTTCCTTTTTGCAACAACACAATTATTCCTAAACATTTTGCAACTGCGTTTTGTGGCCGTGGTTGATTTGCAATGATGGCATCATTAAATAGTTTGAGATATGAAGACAATTTGGATGGGGTGTCGAACTTCAGTCCTTGGAAGGAGAGAATTACTTGGATTTTGAAGATGAATGATCTCTAGGATTTAGTAAGCAGAGATGTGTAGGTTCCTTCAGATCTGGTACAAGTAGCAGAACATAGAACCAATGATATGAAAATGACCTGCATAATTCTGGATGGTGCGAGGGATCATATAGTTCCTCACATATAAGGAAAGGATACCTTTAGACAAATGTGGGTAGCTCTGACCAGTATTTATCGGAGTACAAATGAGAATGGAAAAATGGTGCTGCAGGAAAATTTAAACAATATTAAAATAGGAAGATATGAGACCATGAATTCCTATCTCACGAGGGTCCAACATGCTCGTGATCAACTTGCAGCTGTGGGGGAAACTGTGCATGATTAAGAGCTTGCCAAATTTGCTCTGAAGGGGTGCATGAAGCAGTGGTCCATTTTTGTGGATATGATTATAGCTTGTCAACAACTTCCTGATTGGAGCCGACTATGGGACGATTTCACCCAGGAGGAGATCTCAGAAAATTCATTAACTGGAGGAAAGAAAAAGGGAGGTGAGGAGAATGATGGAGTTTCTCTTGCTACACAAGCAAAAAGGAAAAAGCGAAGGCCAAGTAGAACCAAAGTGGAGAAGCATCTTCCTAGAGAAAGAAGGAAAAGGACATGAGCAAAGTTAAATTCTTTGCTTGTCATAAGTTCAAACATTTTTCTAGTCAATGTCGTAACAAAAAGAAGGGCAAGGGTAAGACTGATACGAAATTGACTGCATAGATGTGTTGAAAATAGCAACAAGAAATGATAAAAATAGAAGTGCTAAAAATAGCACTGCTATAAATAACAGTTTGGATACCAATGCTGAATTGAGCAACAGGGAATGAAAAATGGAAGTGCTAAAAATATCCTTCTAGTTTTAGCAGTTCCGGATGGATTCCTATTTTAGTCAGTCCCTGGACTAGAAATAGGAAGTAAAATTTGAATTTGAACTTAACAGCGGTTTGAAAATAAATTAATTATTTCTCCATGAGTTAATTAGTTGTGAAAAATCAAACATGAAGTCTATGTGAGGACATGCAACAATTTCTCTATTAATTGAGGAATTTATCCATCAGTGAAAGAGATAAGGATGAGTTCTAATTTGAGTAGTAATTAGTTGGCTCAGTTAACTGAGTCAAGTCCAGTTATAATTGATTTAAACAGTTTGTTTAAATTAAGTAAGTTCAGTTAGTTAATGCATGCTTGCATATAAATGCTACACTTCTGATCACTGAAGATTCTCTCATGAATAACTCATGCATGTCAGTTCAGACAGAGACCTAGTTGAGATCAGAGAAGGGACAGTGCACTATCAGTTGGATGAATATTTTTCCTATAAAGGAAGCTCATCCATGATGAGGATTTATCTCCTTCAGGACTGCGTAGTTGGCTCAGAGGTTAGTGAGTGTGTGAAGAGGCCAGTTCACACAAGTGGCTGCACTGGAACCCAATTAGAATTGCGTAAAGAAATAGGAGGCTTGGAGGGAAGACCAGAGTAGAGGCCTTTGACTGTCTATGAGCAGCATAGGTATTGTAGGGAGAACAAGATAGCTTTTGAGTTGATTCTTTTTGTAATACTGTTTATATTTCCACTTGTATGATAATATAGAGATGGGGTTTTAGGCTGGTGCTTTCCCCTGGATATTTCTTTTGTGTTATGCGTGATTGATTCCTTCTTATTAGTTATATGTGTTCAATTGGTGTTGGTCATGTTCGATTAAGCTTCCGCTAAATTGATTGTAGAAGTAGATCAAGTATTTTGCTTTAGTATATTGCATTATTAAGTGATCTATAGTGAGAATTTCTACATGGTATCAAAACTGGCTTTGTAGAAAAAATTTCTACATGGTATCAGAGCACAGGTGATCAAAGAAGAATAATATACTGAGAGGAGATTTCAAAGTTTTGAGTTTTGGGCGGAGAGTTTGTAGAGCATATTTGAAAATTTCTGTACAATTTTTTCAGAAACAAATAGCAGATTTGGATTCCTTGCAGAAAAAACCCAAATTCAAAAAAAAATCCGCTAAATCGGAGTTCGGATGAGGGAGATATCGCTGATTTAAAATCAACTCTTTTTCGAAAAAATTTCGTGACGACAGGGAAAGTGGAAGCAGATTGGTGTGCTAGCCAAGAACCTGTATGCACTTGAGGTACAAGATGCATTAAAAGCCTTGAGGAGAAAGACAAAGGTTAGATACTTGGTGGTTGAGAGGGAGAGTAAATTACCTCTTAACATGTAGCGTCAGAAGAAGTCTCAGACAATTGTGGAGGAGCCACAATCGGTGAAGCAACTTCAGGAGGTTGTGGAGTAGTCACAATTAGAGAAGCTGAGAGGAGATCAAGTAGAGACATCTACTCATGCAGAGACCTCTAGTAGGGGGAAAATTCGAGCCAGGTGGGCAGAGGGATCACATGCAGCCATACCTCCATGTAGGAGGTGGGGCGATGTGGAGTGATCATTCCCAAGGAGGAGGGGCAGGATCCTTGAGGTACCCAACCTCTTTGATTCAACTTTGGTACATGAGCCCCATTGAGGAGTAGTAGGACTGATTGATTTGGTAGAGACAGATGCGGATGGAGCGGCAGAGAGAGCTACAGTGTAGGAGTCTCAGGATTGTGTAGAGCTAGCAGGCTACAACAATGTGAGAGGCACATGAGTGTTGCATCAGTGCAGGATGGCACAAAGAGGTGTGTAACAGTGTGAGATGCATGGAGTGTTGCAGCAGCTCAGAGGTCAGAGAGGGAGCATTTGTCAGTAGCAGGTAGAGCTTCAACATCAGAGTATGTTTCTAGCCCAACAGAGAGGTCAGTGGGGAGTTTTTTGTTCCGAGAGTTGCTGGAGCAACCACACTTGGTAGAAGTGCTACATGCAGAACATTCTAGAGGTACATGATCAGGTTCGAGTTGAAGCCTTTCTTGTTGAGAGGGAGTGTCGAAAATAGAAATAAGAAATGCTAAAAATATAAGTGCTAAAAATAGAACTGCTATAACTAGCAGTTTGGGTACCAGTGCTGGATTGAGCAACAGGGAATGAAAAATGGAAGTGCTAAAAATAACATTCTATTTTTAGCAGTTTGGGATGGATTCCTATTTTAGCCAGTCCCCGGACTAGAAATAGGAAGTAAAATTCGAATTTGAACTTAATAGCTGTTTGAAAATAAATTAATTAATTCTCCATGAGTTATTTAGTTCTGAAAAATCAAACATGAAGTCTATGTGAGGACATGCAACAGTTTCTCAATTAATTGAGGAATTTATCCATCAGTTAAAGAGATAAGGATGAGTTCTAATTTGAGTAATAATTAGTTGGCTCAGTTAAATGAGTCAAGTCCAGTTATAATTGTTTTAAACAGTTTGTTTAAATTAAGTAAGTTCAGTTAGTTAATGCAGGTTTGCATATAAATGCTGCACTTCAGATAACTGAAGATTCTCTCATGAATAACTCATGCATGTCAGTTCAGACAAAGACCCAGTTGAGATCAGAGAGGGACAGTGTACTGTCAGTTGGATGAATATTTTTCCTATAAAGGAAGCTCATCCATGATGAGGATTTATCTACTTTAGGACTGCGTAGTTGGCTCAGAGGATAGTGAGTGTGTGAAGAGGCCAATTCACGCAAGTGGCTGCATTGAACCCCAATCAGAATTGTGCAAAGAAATAGGAGGCTTGGAGAGTAGACCAGAGGTTAGATAGAGGCCTTTGACTGTCTATGAGCAGCAGAGGTATTGCAGAGAGAGAAGGATAACTTTTGAGTTGATTCTTTTTGTAATACTGGTTATATTTCCACTTGTATGATAATATAGAGATGGGGTTTTAGGTTGGTGCTTTCCCCCAAATATTTCTTCTGTGTTATGGTGTGATTGATTCCTTATTATCAGTTATATGCGTTCAATTGATGTTGCTCATGTTCGATTAAGCTTCCACTAAATTGGTTGTAGAAGTAGATCAAGTATTTTTCTTTAGTATATTGCATTATCAAGTGATCTACAGTGGGAATTTCTACAAGATGGAGGAGATGGCAAAGAAGTTTGATAAAAACTTCATCCTAGTATCATGCCTTTCTGGAATTGTCATGAGAGATGTATGGTTCGTGGACAGTGGAGCATCTCATCATATGATGAGATCATGAGACTTCTTCACCATCATGACCAGGGGGCCCATAAATGTAAATGTGGAGCTTGGTGACAAGAACAATTAGCAATCGAGGGCACTAGGAGTATCAAGCTCCATATGGAATTAGGTGGCATCATGGAGATGAATGTTGTGCTATATGTACCGAGTTTGGAGAAGAAAATCCTTTCATTTTCGGAAGACAAAGGATTGGAGGTCAACTTTACAGGAGGTGAAGTGGCTGTTGGGCCGAAGGGGATTGATTTCAACAAGTAGAGGTTGATCGATAGGAGGGAGAAATATATATATCTATTGAGAGGAAAACCAATGAAGGCTCTCATCCATGAGAGTGACAACCAAAGTGCGATTTGGCATAGGAGGATGCGACACCTACACTATAGAGCTCTTTCAATGTTGCAGGGGATGGTTACTGATTTTTCAAAAATCCGAGTGGAGCGAGATGGAGTGTGTAAAGGGTGTGTGCTGAGCAAGCATGCCAAGAATGCACATAGTGAGACCAGGTTTAAGGGGTGTGCTAGACTTGGTGCATTATGATACATGTGGTCCTATTTCTGTGATGTCAATCACATGGTCCTTATATTTTATGATGTTCAAAGATTATTACTCGAGGAAGACTTGGATATACTTCCTGAAGACCAAGGATGAATTATTAAATTGGTTTCAAGAGTTCTAGGCTCTTGTGGAGAACCAAACAAAAAATAAGTTTAAGGTGTTGAGATAAGATAATGGGGGTGATTACACCTCCAATGAATTGATGGAATTTTGTAGGCAGATAAGAATCATAAAGAGCTCATACTACCCTATAACCGTGAATAGAATGGGGTTGCTGAGAGGAAAAATAAGAACATCATGGAGGCAACAAGGGAAATGATATATGATTAGAAGTTGCCTATTTTTGTGTGGGTGGAGGCCTATAATAGAATTGTGTATGTGCAAAATACGAGTCCTCATAGGGTGTTGGAGGACATGAATCCTAAGGAGCCGTTTGTAGGAGTGAAACCATATGTGATTCACTTGCGCAGATTTAGTAGTCTAGTTTATGTCCATTTGCCTACAGAGAAGAGGACTAAGTTAGAGCCCTTATTTGAGAGGCACATGTTTTTTGGCTACAATGAGGTCGCAAAGGCCTACTGAGTCTACATTCCGAGACATAGAAAGGTGATCTTGAGTCATGATGTCATATTTGATGAGGATAGGACCCTTAGGATATCTCATGAGTGAGAGCTAATAGTGGTAGAGGTGAAGGAGCAAGACACTCCTAAGGTTGAGTAGGGATCAACAACACCAACAAGGAAATAACCAACATATTCAGAGGATGAGTTAGATATTCCTTCGAGTTCTACTAGTAGGAGGTGTAGATGGGCCAGACAAACATTGAGGGATGTTGAGGAGCATGTGTAGACTCCTAGTAACACTTTCAGGCATAGAAGAACACCTGCCAAATATTCTAGTTATTTGGCACTATAGAGTAGAATTTGTGAGTCTGAGCCATCCACTTTTGAGGAGGCTATAGTCGAGCAGGCATGGAGGGATGCCATGACAGAGGAGTATAACTCCATCATGAGCAATGATTTTTGGGATATAATGTCGAAATTAGAGGGGAAGTCTATGGTCACTTCTCGATGTATCTACAAGTTCAAACATGCAATAGGTGGAAGTATCAAGAAGTATAAAGTGAGGTTCATGGCGAGAGGGTTATCCCAAAAGGAGGGAGTGGATTACGAGGAGATATTCAGACCCGTTTCCAAATATGCATCTATTAGAGAAATTATGTCCATAACTTTAGAGATGGGGCCGAGAATACATCAAATGGATGTGAAGGTCACTTTCCTAAACAAAGTGATTGAGGAGGAGGTGTATATTGAGAAACTTGATGGGTTTGAAGTATATGGGAGAGATTCCCATGTATGTTGGTTGAATAAGGTCCTTTATGGGCCGAAGCAGGATCTGCATGCATGGTATGCCAAGATCGATGTATATCTTCTTGGTTTTGGCTTCACCAAGAGTGAGATAGATCCTAACTTGTACTTTGTACTTGTTGAGGGTGAACCACTCATATTGGTATTGTATGTGTATGATCTCTTACTGAAAAGATCAGAGAAAATAAGAGGGATGTGCAAGGAGGATCTTCCTTCGGAATTCAACCTTAAGGACATTGAATTGATGCATTACTCTTTGGGATTGGAGGTGTGGCAATAACCAAGAGATATTTTCCTTGGAAAATGCACGTATGCAATGGAGATCTTGAGGAGATTTAGGATGGAGGATTGGAGGCCAATGTCTACACCTATGATCACTAACCTAAAGAAGTTGAGTGCTTATGAAAGTGAGCTAGTGGATCCCACACTGTATAGGAAATTGATAGGTTCCTTGATGTATCTGGTCAACACTAAGCCAGATATATGTTTTGTTGTGAATACACTCAACCATTTCATGGTGGAGCCAAGAAAGGTTCATTGGGTGGTGGTGAAGCATGTGATGAGATATATGCATGGGATAATAGACTTTGGATTGGGATATGTCATAGATGGAGGAGCAGAGCTGCAAGAGTAAGCAAATTTTGATTGGGCAAGGAGTGTGGTGGATAGAAAGTCCACATATGGATGTTGTTGCAGATTTGGATTAGCCATGATCTCATGGTTCAATAGGAAGCAACAATCAGTGGTACTCCATTCAACAGAGGAAAAGTACATGGAAGCGTGTATGGCGAGTTGTGAGGCAGTGTGGCTTCGCAATATGATTGCATGATTATTTGATCTGTATATGGGGCTAATGGTAATACACTGTGATAATCAGAGTTACATAAGCTCTTTGAGAATCCCGTGTTTCATGATCAGTCAAAGCATATCGAGATAAAATATCACTTCATCAGAGACAAGGTCTAGAGGGGTGCTGTGAGACTGTAGTACATTTCTACAGAGGAGCAGGTGGCATATGCTGTCACGAAGCATCTAGTGGAGGGAAAGTTTGAGAAGTATCAGGATACACTGGGGGTGGTGGAGAATCCCTTCCTTTCTAGGAGGTAGTGTTGATGCGGGTAGCATTGAAAGATATTTTACAATTGCTTAGTGTCTTAACATGTGGAAGCCAATATTTACCTCATCTACTGATTTATGTTTTCTTTCCTAAGTTTAACTTAGGAAAAGTACAATAATTAAATTAAATTAATTATTATGGACTATTGGAATATTTTCTAAGGATAAATAATTTAATTGTTTAAGTGACATAGAAATAATATTAACCATTGATCTTAAAGAGGTTTCTAGAAGGAAGATTCAAGATGTTTCTAGAGGGGAGATTATGGTTAGGGATTTGGACTTAATGAAGATTACAAGTGGAGGCTACCGATGGAGGTGAAGACACAACAAAGAGCACAAGGGTGTGAGCAAGTCATCATTAGAGAGAGTGATTTTCTCTATAGTGTGAGTGGATCAGTGACCAATGTGCAGAGAAGGAAGAAGTGCGAGTGGGTTTGAGATCATCGAGGAGGCCTGAGTTGGAGGAGATTGCAGGTATGAGTTGTTGGAAGGAGATCATGTTTGTTTGGAGGAGGCTGATTCGCTGGAGTGTTGGGGTTTTTCTAGTACACATTAGTGGAAGGGAACAAATCATTAGAGATATTTTGAGGTTTAAAATGGGATTCCTAAGGAATATTGTAAAATAATAATGGAAATAATAAAATAAGAATTGATTACATCATCAAATTTTAGAGGGAAAAAAAAGAAAATACTTTTTAAACTCAATTTTTGAACTTATCTCCCTACAATTTTACTCAAATTTCGAGTAGGAGCACTTGTTGGATGTAGAATTTAATTCCTCATCCAAGGAGTACCCATGTTTCATACTTTCGATAGACTCTGCTACACGAAAAATGATAAATACATGAAAAAACATGATTGCAATCATGTTTTTCATGTAGCAAGGTCCATTGAAAGTATGCAACATGGGTAATCCTTGGATGATGAATTGAATTTTTCATCCAACGAGTGCTCCCACTTGAAATTTGACTAAAACAATAGGGAGATAAGTTGAAAATACGAGTTGAAAAAACAATTTTTTATTTTTAAAATATTTTTGCTTTTTTACTCCAAAAATAGTGAATCATCCCCCACAATTGAAATCATCATCTTGAATCATATTGGTTCTTACAAAGTTGATTTTGGTTGTACATTTTTGTTTTGAGGCCAATTTTAGACCTCAAAATTTCTCTAATGTGAGTTGCTCGAGGGCACAAATCTAATTGACAGAGGTCGATATCTTTAGAGCGAATTCATCTGGAGGCATATTTTCTTGAGGTCAATTCACCTGGGCCTAATTAATTTTGAGGGAGCTGAGTTGCAGGTTCTAGATTGTATTTTTCCTTGTATCTTTGTGGGTCGAAAAACCCATATTTTCCAAATAATGACATGGCGGTGAATTTTTTGTGGGTTAATTAATTTTGCAATGTGTGATTGATCTCTCTGGTTTATTTTCGCTGCATATTTTTAATTCTAGAAGTTAAAGATACCCGTGATTTAGTTATTATTTGTGTAAATAAATAATAAACTAGGGATAAATTAAATTTCCGTGAGAAAATAAATTTGGTTGGTATTAGAAATTTAACAGGTAGGAGACTTTGTTTTCATAAATTATTTAATTTGATGACATGGCTGGACCAATTCTTTCTACTTGGATTGGAATTCAAAATTTTTACTAAATTTATTCTTTAGCTCCCTCCATTGGAGTGATTTACCTCGAGCTTCTTCAAGATTATGCCATTTTTTTGGAAAATCATTGAGAATATTGGGAAACATATGTGGCCATTCTCTCTCACCCTTGTAACCGTTTCTTTTCCATTATGTCTCACAATTTTGGATGTGTTGCACAGGGTCTTGTTGTAGCTTGAATATTGGAATGTTTTCTTGCATCGAAATCTTGCGTCCTCCAAACCTTTCGAAAAAAGATGTTGTTGTTGTTGTCTAGGTCTGAATTCTAGAAGCATGGATGCCCCACCATCTAGAGGCTTTTCTAGTAAAGGTTTGGAATAAGCTTTGCATTCTTCCCTATTCTATAATTTCTTTAGTCACTTGCTCGATATGATTTACAGGGGAGGATTTTTCTTTGAATGTTAGTGGAGCACCAAAATCATAGATCAAGTCAAATACCAATAGTGTACGTGTTTCCTTTGGTTTTATTTCTTGAATAATATGGCCTTATTTTATAGTGAAGCAAGGTCGAATATTCTTAATCGACACAACTTCAAAAACGACCAACATTCCTTCGCTTTGGATTCATAATTCTCAATATTCCATTCACATAGCTCGGTATCTGAATTTTGTCCTATGGACAGAGGGGAGTCCAGTAGAATTTATCAAAACACATCAGGATCCAAATTACATCTATCATCATGTAGTACTTGAAATATCCTCGTTTCCATTTCATCCTCCTAGGCTTCAAACTAGTGCTTTACTTCTCGAGGGTCAAGTGGTATTACAATCATTTATTTATTTCCGTTTAGCTTTATTATGTCATTTTCTAGGGAGATTTTTGCCTTCATTCTTCAACACCATGGTATTCTAACCAGAGTTGGATATGTTAGCATGGTCGATCACCTCGAAGTCAACGAAGGTTGACATCCCCATAATTTATGTTTTTACCTGCTTCATCGTTTTGATGGGTTCGATGAATCTCTGGTCTGCTAGAGTGTAGTAGTTAGTCATTCGTTGGAGAGTCAACCTTCCTAGCTTTATCCACGTTTCTGTTGGAAGGATTTTCACTTGCATTCCGAAGTCTAGCATGACTTGTTTTACCATGTATCGATCTATATCAAGGTATACTTGAGGATCATAATTATCAAAGTGTTTGCCCTGAGATAACTAGTGAAAGTTTCTACATTGGTTCCTCTTCTCATTATAGTCTTTCAATATATAAAGAAGTTAAATCAAATAACTGACTGATTCTCTTCTTTCAATAATTACAAAATTTCCTCTAGTATATTATCCTTTATCTGTTTATTCTATCCAACTACATTTTTGAAAAATTTGATTGCCTTTTCCATTGTATCACTATGTCGTTTCATATATGGGTATTGGGTAGTTTTCTTAGATAGTCGAAGATATTGTTTATTTCCTGAAATGTTTTCTTATCCAATGCCCATAATAACATGGAGGTTTTTTTTGTTAAAAACCTCTTGTTTTGGGATAGTCTGAAGAAGATTTACAACTATTTTGTTCAATATTTTTTCTATTATTTTTGGGAAATTTTCTAAGGTGTGATCACCTAATCCACACATGTTGCAAAATTTTAAGTCACTTTTATCTTTTAGAGGACAACTAGGCTCAATGTGGCTGACCATACTAATATGTGAAGTATTAGAGCCTCCCTCAGCCACAACCTCTACCTCAACTTCATCCATTGTATCCATCTCATCGTCCACAAAATCCTCCTCTACCATTTTCTTTTCCTCGTATAACTAGGTCATTAAAGTGATCATATGCTTGAGTGTGATAGACAACATGGAAATTAGGCTTATTCTTAGTGTTCAACTGGAATTCTTATATAGAGAGAGTATTATACTCACAAATGACACCCCATTTATTCTTTAAATTATATTGAAATTCTCTAGTATTATGGCTCGTCACGACTTGGAAAATGTCACAATATGTGTATGCTTGTACATGTTAGATATCTTGATCAAAATAGTTTGCGAATTTGCAGTTATCTTTGTCAAGCCCCTCATTCCTAAAATTAGTGCATCAGAGGTTGTTTTTATACAAGGATAAAGTTAGCAATGACTGCTGTAGATGTTCAATTTTTTGTTCTAATATTTTCTTAGACATTGAGAGCATTTGACTTCTAATCGTCATCTATCTCAAAATTTTTGGCCATTTTCAAGGCTTATTCACATGATGACACTTCATACACTCTCAACGACCCCTATATATTTTGTAATAACCCAACAATGTACCATTGAACCAACATGGCTTCATCAATATTGTAAGGGATTTGACTTAATAAATCCTTAAGCCTTTTATCATATTCCCTAATTGTTTCATCTGGTCACTATTTAATTTCTTTTAGTTTTTGAGTTGAAAAGTGTCTAACATCCGAAGCTTTAAAGAAGGAGAGGAAACTATTCTTGAAATCACTTTTAATTCTAAGATAGTTCTTTGTGAAATTCATAAACCATGTGATCTCTCTCTTTCGGAGATCTATTGCAAATTACACCATTTGTTTGTCTTCATCCGTGATATTGTTAGCTGTTCAGAATTCATAGACAAACCAATGATTTTTTGCATCTTCATCACCTTCATAGAGGGGGATATGATTTAGCCCCTTTTTTATTTGAGGAGGTGGACTCTTTTATATTTTCTTAGGGATGGTCAATTGATCTAATTTTAAATCCTTGACAACTAATGGTTAGGTTGTACATGGGGTACTTTCCTTTTCGTCGTCCTTGAGTCTTATAGAATATTTCAAATTGTCTTTGATTTGACACCCTTATTTATATATTCTATGAATCAATTTATACAAGGTTGCGTCAGTTCGTCGTCTCAACTTGTATTTCTTTCTTCTTCAACGGATAATAATTGTGGAAGGGAGGTACATTTGTGAGATTTAAAATATTGAGAAGTATATCTTCCATTTCTTCATTGTCTATCCAAGTTTGGTTGAAAATAAGAATTTCAATTTTGAGACTCTCTTAACTTTCCATGCTCATATTTTCTATACCAAACTATGGATGGCTTTGAATTAATATGCAGTATTTTCTAGAGGAATTCTCTGCTAACAATACCTCATATACTTGCGATAGAGGAACACAAAATTGCTAGATCAGAGTCATCAACTTTCATACTATCTACATGCCTACCAAAGCTTAGTTTTAGATTATCACTTCTTTTATGAGTGGGTGATGCTACACCTCTCGACTATGGGTGTTGTCTGCTACCTTCAGAGGAGTCCCATGCATCACCAATCTCACACTTTCTTCCAATTTATTTTTACTTTTCTCTCTCTCTTTTGTTTTTCTTAAGTTATCTCTCATAAACAATTCCCCCTCCCCCCCCCCGCCATCGCAAGCCCAAATAACTCCTAGTTGGATGAGGGTGGATCCAATAAACATTTTTATTTGCTTAATAAATCCACACCTATTTTGTATTTTTGCATTGAGAGTCAAGGAAATTCTCCAAGTTGGCCTACCACTTACTTTGATTGGAGTCTATTGGAGTTTTCATTCTCATGGTCTATATTTGACTATATGTTTTGACTCCCATGTCGAGGAGAAAATTATGTAGTAATGCAGGTATAGTGCAAAAGAAGCCATCGTGGAAATCATCAAAGAAAAATTATTTAATTTTTTTGATAAAAGTACGTTCTTCCATTGCATTCTCCTTACAAAAGTTGTCCAATATTTTATCGAGCCACTCATGCAAGTTTTTCCTTCCTCCATTTGCTAATTTTAAAGTTAGTTGGACATTAGATTCTGTCTGTCACATTAGTGAAATGGTCAAGATATTTATTTATTTCAGTAGGAATTGCTTCAATAAAATTTTCATGTGCCTCTGTGAAGAAATGTGCTATAGATTTTGCAATCGATAGTGAATTTTTCCTTGTGTATTTCTTCAGGTAATTATTAATCTTTTTCTCCCACCACTCTTATATGTCTTCTAGCGTTAACATTTATGCATGCATATTGTGTAGACTTGGATCCAACACTACCGATAATGGGACCCAATGTTGTAATCTAGCGAAAAGTATGCATTGATTACCAATAGGAAGGGTCATCAAGTAAACTACATAATCATATGTAATACATGGATGAGTAAAGAGACACAAAAGTAGTGGAGAGCCAACAAATCAACACTTGTATTGATATATCTTCAACAACCAATATGACTAGTACATAGAGTCGAATACATTCATATTAATATCCTAAATAGATAGTTACAACAATTTAACTGTCTCAACCAACTTAACCACACCAACTTGGTTGGTCGACTCGATTAGAAAGCCAACTGATTTACAATACATTAATTGGTATGTTTACTAGACGCTCCAACACTATATATATATAATATATATATAATATATTTGTTTCTTTGGTTTTTTTTTCAAAGAACAAAACTTATATATTCATATGAAACAATATACACATTTCTATCCTTGTAGTATGCACTCCTGAGAGGAATTTGCAGGAAGTTCCATCAATCCACCTATCTCATATCTTATTTACATCCATTGTGATCTTTTTCAAATTGGGGGAGATATATAAAAAACACAATCATGTATAAGCAAGAGAGATAGAAGAGTTGCAATTGGAACTCCATGGTGCGAATCTCTTCCCCATTGTTGTGTTCATATATGCCTGAAGAGCTCGAAAAAGGCTCCAATGCTTCTTTGGAGAGAGGGTTTGTCTCGACATTTAATTCTTGTAATATATGGTTATAAATAATCTACTCAAAAGTATGTGCTAATTGCTGAATTTCTTGTAGGATATGATCAAACCCAATATTTGAGCAATATCCTTACCATTTTCCGAGTCGATGATAATCTTGGAGTCACCGAGAACTTGTATTATGGATATGTTTTTCATCTTTGCTATTTACATAAGTAGATAAATCCCAATAAATTCAACCTTATTATTGGAGCCTTTGCCTAGTGAGTACCTGTTGTAAATGAAGTGTGTTTAGTTAACATATATGACAACACCAACACCACAGAGGGGAGTATATCCTTGAATTTCTCCATCAAAATTTAGCCAAGGGATATCATAGTCAGGCTTTAGCATTTGAGGGGCTTGCTGAGCAATAGAATTATGTTTTGTCTTGAAATCCTTAGAAAGTTAAATGATTCTATTAGCACACAACTAAGGAGAAGTTTCTTTGTTTTGAAATAATAATCTCTTGTGAGCTCACTAGATTTTATAAATGAGAATGCAAGGAAATGCAGAATAAGAATGAACTGATTTATATAAGAGCCATTAACGAAAGTTACTCTCAAGAGAGGGAGAAATCCAAAAAGGTTTAGCGGAGAAATTTGACTGTATGTAAGTATATACTTAAGAAACAAATGAACATTTGATGAAGAGGTGATATGCTGAATCATTCCGAGTTTTGCAAAGAGGGCATTTACTAGTGAAAAGAGGGATTGTGTTAGGGCCCTACCATCCACGCAAGTTGAGGACATCCTAAGTGTGGAGCTTGTTTCTGATTGCTAACTAGGTATAAATTTTAGCTTTAAGAGGTGCATTGACCTTCTAGGTGTCTTTCCATTGACATTGTTTGGGACCCTCAAGAATCTCTTCAACCCACTCCTTGTATCCTAGATTTTTGATGTGAACTTGCCAGTCCGAAGATTTTTAGACTAGTAGGACATGTCCGGAATATCGGGCTTGACAATGATGAAATTTAGAGAAAGAAGTTGTATGTATCGACTCCATTCCTTAGAAAAATCCCCTTCCATACCTAAGAATTGGGTCAATTTCGACCCTGCAATGCCTCAGACTTATGGATTGTAGATAAAGGCATTTGATACACAGAGTATAATGGTTGCCTATAACATCTATAATAATAGAGGAGATAGTGTATAGTCATCACTGACTCCATATAAGGGATCCTTGTTGATCCATATTTGTGATCCATTGCCAATTTTCCATGCAAGCCATTTCCTAATTTTAGGAAAAGAGACCCTCATCGCTTTCCACACATTTGAACCTTTTGACAATTTGTTAGGGAGGCAAATCCAATTGATAATAGAAATCCCATTGAAATATTTGCTTACTATGACTTGTGTCCAAAGTGAATTTCTTGTTAAAAGCCTCCATAAATTCCTACCTGCTAGGGCCTTGGTGAATGGTAAGGGATTCTTAAGACCCCAAACACTGAGCTCTTTTGGCACTACAAGTCTTGACCACTTTACAATGGTCTTGCCAGGCTTTGATCTGGCACCTATCGAGAGGAATCTATAGCTTATTCTGTGACTACAATTTAGAATTCCCTTAGGAACATAGGTTATGGATAGCCAATAGACTGGAATGCTTTCTAACATAAACTTGAAGAGAATTAGATAACCTCTGCAGGAAGGAAAACAATGGGTCCAAAAAAAAATTTGGGCTTCGAATTTCTTTATAAGCTAGTGCCAATCAACCTTTCTATATTTGTTGGGTTTTAAGTAAAACCCAAGATGTTTAAGACCCTCCTCCATATATTTCAAGAGAAAATGAAAGGTTTCAACAACCAAAGGTAGAGATGGGCCTAAGGTTTCATGGCAGATTAGGGTTCATTTATGAGTATTTATTAACATTCTTGTAGACTTGATGAAAATATCCAAAATGTTTTTCAAAATAGTAATATTCCTTCGAGTGCCTTGTAGACATATGAGAACATCATTTACAAAAAGGATGTGTGATACTTGAAAAAATTCAGAAAGGAAAATACCTTTTATGTATCCTGTATCTTTATGTGTCAGCATTAGTGCTGAGTGCTTCAATGACAAATAGAAATATTAGGAGGGAGAGGGGACATCCATGGTGGAGCCCTCAAGATGATGTGAAAAATCTTAAAGGAGCACTGTTAATCATCGCTGCAAAGGAAACTGACTGGATACAACCCCTAATCCAATTGAATGCAAAGAGAAACATGTCCATTTGTATCATTTTGACAAACATAAGCATAAAAAAGGTAAAAATAAAAAAAGAAAAAATTGGCAAAAATAAACACATTTTGTTTGGATAATAAAAAATCAAAAGACAAAACCTAATTTTTAAAAATATAAATTAATCGAAAAAATCATTTCAATTTTATAAAATTAAATTAACATAGAGTTTAAAATATTAATTTTTTCCTTACTATTCCTTTCACAAAATGTCCTGAAATTTATTTAAAAAAAAAACACTTTATTTTAAAAAAAAAAATACTAACTTCGGCCAGACAAACAAAACAAACTAGAAAAAAGGATGAAAATATTAGGTCAAAATAAAAGGGGGGAAAACAAATCTAAAGCATAAATTTATAAAGAAAAAAATAAAATAAAAATGAAAAAAATGAAAAAAATTAGAGAAAATAAAAAATTGAAAATAAAAAATTGGAAATATTAAAAATCCTGATTTTAAAAAATAAAATTAAAATTAACGAAAAAAATATGAAATAACAATTATGAAAACATGAAAATAACAATAATAAAAAAATATCTCATAGGGGGAAACCTCAAGTTGGCGATTCACCTTGTGAAGAAAGTATTGTGTAAATTCATTGATTTCAATGTTCAAATCCCTTTCCGTGGATCCAAACAAAAAATAAAATAAAAAAATGATAAAAGATTGGTGGGAATATAATATACATAATAACAAAAAAAAAAAATATGAAATAAGAAAAATAAGAATAAATTTATTGACATCACACCCGACCCGCTTGCTCCCCTGATCCACCTAAACAATGATAATTAGTAACTTGCCACTATTTTGGAGGGGAGGGAGGAAGAATAGGGAAGGGGAATCACCACTTCTATTGCCTTTGGCCCCATATACCACCCCCTTTTCCCTTCACCGATTAGATAATTGCACCCTCGCCTCTTGCCCCACTTTCCCCTCACCCATTACCCTCCTTACCTCTATCCCTTGCCTCACATTCTCCTTTCCCTATTCTCCTTTCTGTGCCTCCACTGTAGTAGTACGTTGCTACCCACCATAATTTTGAGAGGGGTTACAAATTCCCTCTCTTATATCCTCATTGTGGGTGCATGTTGATGAGCCTCTAAATTAGACATAAATTAAGGCCCATCTGACCATCCTTCAACACATTAAACTTCTCTTTTTGCATTAGATAATGTATTTTTAAATTTAATATGTTCATTAGGAAGGTTTACGGATAATTGCATATTTGTGCCTAATATTATTTATTTTTGTTGAATATTGTGAGAATATTGGGCAGATTATGAAGATTCGGAGGAGGAGATAATTTAGGGACTTGCTCCCTACTATAGGATGATTAATATTAAATAATAAATCAACAAGATATTATGAAATAATTGCATAGATTTTGAAGCTCCAATGATTGAGAAAATCTAGGAATGTGTTCCCTGTCATTTAATGCAGATTCCTAGTATTGGGAACTATATCTATTAATTAAGGGATTTTGGTGGGAAAATATTCCTCCTTTCATGGGAAATTATTTCTAATCATTTTGTATAAGTACCAAGTCGAATTTTCCTCTAGTGGTTGATTTTTCTTAGTCTTCTTGTGGAGAGAACTCGTATTTTTGTAGCTCCACTTTCATTTCTTCGAGGGATGTAATTGTATTGATGGAAATAATGAAGATTGGTGCCATGTTCAGCTTCTAAATATTGGTATCCTTCATAGGACTCTCATTTCCCTTGGGCTTGGCCATCCCAAGATCCTTAGAGCCATTTTGTATCATTTACTCTTCTTCCTTTCACTTCTTATTCACATGCATCTCTTGTTCTTGTTTTTTCCTATTTATGCATTTAATATTGATGATTTCTTGTTGTAGGATTGGGTTAAATGATTGAAGTATATTATTTTGTAGGATCACAAGCATCATTGCATCATTGGAATAACTTTATAAGGTCATAGTAATAATTGAGTTACTTGGATTAGTTTTCTTATTCCCAGATCTAGATTTCTGGAAGTCCTTTGTGGCAAATAACAATAAATTTCTGCTATTTTTTAGAGCATGATAATGAGCTTCAACGAGTTGATTCTACTTGAATTATATCACAAAAAAATTCTATTTAATAACAAAAATTACCCCCTTACATTTACACTTGATTAGGCTAGGAATTTGATAGATTTACTAGCTCACTAGTTCTCGAATTTCTAGATTTTAGACTACTAATATTCTGCTATTTTTTAGCATCGGTTAACAGAGGTATTTTTGAGTGATTCCACTTGGAATGGAGACCTAAGACATCCTAGTCAATAATTTTTTTTTTCCATCCAATTTGGATTTGATTTTCTTGGTCATTCGGTGAATTATAGTTTCCTATAGTAAATCTATAGTTTCCTGTAGTAACTACAAGATCTCCTGTAGCAAGCTTCTAACATGTATATACTTGCCCAGAATCGCTTAAGAGGCTTGGTTATTGTCCCTTAGGGTTGAATCAAGATGTCTAGGTTCTAAATAAATGATTAGGGAAGACTAAGGACCACTTAGGACTTGCCTCTTTACCCATGCAAAACATTTCAACGATTTTGGCTAATGGACAAATTTATGAAATGGATAATACAATGATGATTGCCACATCCAATGAACTCTATTAATGGACCTAAACTCTTTGAAATGTAATTATTGACATTTACTTCATGAGATTTACTTTATGAAATTAGAATAGTTTTATTTCCTTGTATTTTCTTTCTTGCAATAGGTTAAGGTTTCCATTTCGAGCATTTCAGTTTCTGCAATTAATTTAGGATCTGATTTTATTACATTCACTCCATTACATCATGACATCAAAGGAAGAACACATTGTATGCTGCACATTTAGTTCCGTTACCTCTTAAGTTTGTACGAACCCCAGGTTGATAATTAAAGTTGGTAGCCTCAGGAGTTGCAACATTCTTATTGCAATACCGAGGCTCATCACATGTTACTACTATTTATTGCAATAATAAGACCATGAGGAGGGGTTTTCTACATCAATCCCTAAATGACAACACTTATGAATTCACCAACCTAATAAATGTGTGGGAGGGAGGCTCGGGTAGGAGAGGAGAAAAGGTTGTTGATCCCTCTTTTTATTTTTTTAATTGTTTATTTTATTTTTATAAATTATATTCATTTTTCTTAAATTCCTTTGCCTTCTTTCTTTTTAAATATATCTCTTTTTTTTAAAGGTTTATTTTATATCTATATATGGAAGGGAAGGAGCAGATTGGATGTGAGTCCCAAAATCTTCTTTTTTTTCACATCTTTTTTCTTTATATATAATATATAATAATATATAATATTACTTTTTAAATACATTCCATTTTAAAAATAGTTTTGTTTTGTTTAATTTTAATTTTGAATTTTTATTAAAGAAATAATTTTTCTTTGTAGTTTCTTTTTTTCCTTCTATTTTATTTATTTTAAGATTTTGTTTGCATTAGTATTGTTTGTTTAGTCATGGTTTAAAATGTGTTGCAATTTTAAAAGCCTAAAAAAATAGTATTACTAGTAACATTTCTTTTTGGTTCAACAATTGATTTTACATATTTGTTTGCAATGATACCGATTATTAAGACAATGCTTTGAAATAAGGTGCACTTTTAAATTTGAAAAAAAATGTGTTACTAGTAGCACCACTTTATGATTTGGGGGCTCGTTTTAAGATTTTCGCTGTATAGATACTAATGATTCAGGCCATGGTTTAAAAAATGTTAAAATTTAAAACTTGAAAGTAAAACATGCTGTTGGTAGCATCACTCTTTCGATTAAGGGCTTGATTTTATATTTTTGGTTGCAACAATGCTAGTTATTATGGGCATGGTTTTGGTTGCAATTTTGATCACCCCAAAAAATTGTGCTACTAGTAGCACCATTTTTGATTCAGGGGTTGATTTTGATCTTTTGTTTGCAATATTGTATGGCTTCAAGGCCATGGTTGCTAAAATTTGTAATTTTAGTATTGAAAAAATGGCAATATTGGGAGTACTACTTTCCAAAATGGATGTTAAAACTAACCACTAAGTTTGACCTCTAAAAAATATAACTTTGGAGTGTTGTCATTAGGTTAGTAACCGTGTTACAAGATTTTGAACTCATTTATGCCTAGTAAGTATTTCTCTACTCGATCATTCTTGTCTTTCTTTTTCTTTTTCTTAACATCAACATCGTTCTTTTGAAAAAAATAAACTAGGGGCATCTAATGTTGTTGATGGCGTTATAGGGTTTTTTGTGCATGCCAACAATCAATTTAGTTAAATAAACTTCTCCCCTTGTACCAACCACTATGGTAACCACTGTGACAAAGCTAACATTTTTCAATATGGAGCTAGCACTTCATATGGAAAACCCTAATATGGGAACTGTAATATGCCTTATCCCAAACCCAACTTCCCTAGTGATGGGTCCTGACAATCCTATTAAAGTACTAGTAAAAAACACTAAGGGACTTCTACTTCTTATCATGTACTTGTTTCCTTGTGCCACGGTCAACCTTTTAGTAGTGGTGCATCCTAATCATATGGTCCCAACCCTCCTTATGGTGGTGACTAGTCTCCAAATCATTATTACATTTCCCTAGTCCCGAGGTGGGGGCCTCAATAACAAAAATCTACTTACTCTAATTTGGAATCAACCTTGTCCAACCTTTTCCATCCCAATAGGGCTAAGCTTTTTCCAAGTGAAACAAGACCAATTCCCCTAATCCAAAAAACACGCGGAAAAAGAACTAGGGGAATAATATGAACCATAAGTATCCCCATAGGCTAGGGAGAAACACACCCAATAACATTTCTAAACCTAGATGAAACATTATCTTTTCCCACCAAAATCAAAATTCTAACAACCCGCTACAACAAGGATAAATAAAGAAGCTTATCTCAAACTTTATTTGTGGAATTTGTAGTTTATACGAGAATTACACTTACCACTACCTTGAGATAGTTGAGTATCATAAAATGAAGATATTTACAAGTGATTCAAGTACTAATCCATCACAAGAGAATAATGCCACCTTATGGGGATATCATAGTTGTTTCACAATGAATAATGTTGCACCCCTTCTGGAAAGCTCCCATAAGCCTCTACCTTAGTAGTTATCCATCAAGTGGGTATCCGAAAATCAACCAAATTTACTTCACAACCAAGATCCAAGAATTTGGACTTGGGGGTATGCATTCAACCTCTGGTGACATGATGTTCATTACACCTTCTCCTTTAAGGAAAATTAAAGTTCTAAAATCCACCTATCACATGCCATCACAATTGATTGGGATGAACATGAAAAATATTTCCTCCTATCTTCCATTTTTATTCCAGTAATGCCTAAGTTACAAGCCCTTTATGGGATAATTTTCTCCCCCTAAATATCTTGCCTAATATCCCCATTTAGTTAGGGGTAAGACCATCTTCATCAATGTTTCTATCATTACTAATTTAGTGGATTAAAATATCCTCATATGAGACTACATCTATGCCATGAATGCTATGGTGTTTTCACTTCTTTGGGTCATGAAAATCCCTCCAATACTGCATAATCACCATTGATCAACTCTCATGTTTTGATTCTTCCCTCACATGTTTCATATGGAAAAATATCACCTTATGTTTCTAACATTGAGTCCATGAACCATGTTCCCACCTCCATTAGTTGTGCATCATCCACTCTCACTGAGTGTGAACCCATATCTTAAGAACTACTTCCTCATCACTTTGGCTTGGAGGCTAGGTGGTTTATTCACCCTTGGGGTAATCCATAACTATTTCTCCCCCCATTAATGGAAGTAACTATGTCTCCTCAACCATATTTTTGGCTACTGATGAAGAATTATTTGACACCATAACATTTTTTCACTAGTCCTAGTAATAACCCTCACCTAGGTTCTCTTGTTGACTTCCTATATGGTCCTACCTGTATAATTGGTAGAACATTTTATTACATCTCCCTTGGAACCATCATTACCACTTAAAGAACACCACATCTTCTAGTTGATTGAAATATATGGAACCAACACCAAGGTCGTTGAATGTTATTCACACTAGATGTTGTCATATAGTTTATGGTCCCAACCCGATCACAATTGTAACATAAATTAGAGAATATGACTGTTTTATATAATCTTCTATGGATTACTATCCTTAAATTACTTTGTTTTATACCTTTGGTTTGTTGTTTTAGGTATTTGGTAGCAACCCTTCCGTCAATGTACACCCGATGATCCTAGGTATAATTCTACTACTCATGTATTTCCTATATGACCTATATCACAACACAATACTTACTTGCATTGTGATCTTTGTGGGAACCATCATTATGTTTCCCGTGTCCTATCCTCCAAAACATCATAATATTATAGGCATAATTATAATAAGAGTGTCCCACCATGACAACTTCATTTCTTTGGGTGGTGAGGACCCTTCAAGTTTTGTCTCTTTTAGTTAGCCCTTATATTGGTAACTTGGCCTTATTTAATAATAAACTCCTTCAATAACTCTTCATTTTGTGGTCTTCTTTAAGGAGTGCCTTTGTTCGTAACTCTTCATTCCTTGGCCCTTTTGGGAACACATCGTCCCTCAACTTCTTGAGTATTCTAGTCTTGATGTTGTCTATTTCATGCCTTCTAATTTATGCCACCCATGGTGTTAACATGGGGTATATTTTGATCATATTCTAATCCTTCATCACATTAACAAAGGACTTTACCACTGTATCCATATTTTTTTGTTTAACTATTGAACATGCTTATTCCATGAGCTTTGTTTGTATATGTGTAGGACGCTCTCAATGGCATTAGTGTTCATGCATTGTTGGTGGAACCCCATTAGTTATATTCGATACAATAGAATTTAGGTATATCTATGCTAGATATCATTTTTGGGATTCAACTGCGTTAAGTAAGTCATACGTGAATGACTTACTTAATACACCCAAATGAAATATACTGCGTAATCCCCCATACTTATATCTATGCTCTCTACAATAATTTCATATTTATCTTTTATTACCTTTTTCATTTACCATATGTTCCACCCCATCTTAGAAAGTTACCTCACCATTCTGAGCTACCTTTGTGCACTTTTCAGATGGTAGTACTACACCTTCATGGGTTACCTTAGTTTAGTACCTTATTTAATGTTTGAATCCATGTTGCTAATTATTCCTTTAGTATCATGGGTTGATTAGCTCACATTACAGAGCAAGACCCATACTTTACTCTTAAAATTTTTGTTGGGCTGTCTTTGTGGGCTCACAAGTGATACACAATTGTTTATGACTTATTATGCTAAATGCTTCACAACAGTCCATTGGAAAATCATCCCATCCATGACCTATAGATCATTTTCATTTCACACCTTAATTCATTATATTGGCAAGCAAACCCACCACTTGTGTCCCATCATTGGTCTCCATCATCTATCATCATTATTTTCACATGCAATTCAAAATTGCATGGTTTCATTTTGGGCATTTGTCTCCTTTCTTGTAACATATCTAGATTCTTTCATTCTTTGCAAGAGAAACCTAAATTCTTTTATTTTTAGTAAAATAAAAATATGAAAAATTAACAAAAATATTCGAAAAACAAAAAATGAAGGAAGTATCAATGCATAGCTTTTATTATTCTCAACAATTATATCTTTTCTCAACATTAGTTTATCACCCTTGTTTGAAAACATTTTCATTGGGTTACCCATTTTTATACCTTTACACATAATTTATTGGTTCATTGCATCCCACTCATCCCACACAATCGAATTTATCTCCATGGTTTTTGAGCTTTACATGTACCATATTTTTTGACTTGTCATTTACATCCACAAGTCCCCTCATGTCCTAATTTTTCCTTTGTATGAAAGATCTCTAGTGTTGGAATGTGTCTCTTTGGAAGGTAATTATTTATAGTTTATGTCTAAAGAAACTATAACCTTATGTAAAAGAGGTATATTCCACATTCATCATGGAGTAAAATACCTTTATAATCATTTATTACATAAAGAGGTGAAATTACATTGTTCCACATGAATTATTGGGATGTAATTCCTTATTTAGAATATGCAGGAACATACAACAATTAAAAACAAACACAAAACCTTACTAATCTAACCTTTTATGCATATAATAACAACATTTAATTAATAAAATAAATGAGACAAGAGACAAAAGAAAGAACACACCATATTTACATGTTAGAACTTCAATTGGGGAAAAATATACAAAAAGGTAATAATGTCTTTATTATCTTTAGAAATCTCCAATCTTACATAGACAACCTCCACAAATAATTCACCCTTTATAAAGTAATACTTTGATATTTTTGTTGTGTTACATGGGACTCACTAACCTCTATTATATACCAAGATATATGAAGGAATTAAATCCCAATAATACATGTGGGATAATGTAATTTCACCTATTTATAAAACAACATATTACAAGGGTGTTTTACTCCATGATGAATATGGGGCATACTAATATTAGAGTTTCTTCTGACATAACCTAGACATTATTATCTTCCAAAGGGACACATTCCAACACTCACCCTTAATAATTATTAGGTAGTTGGAACAATTATAGAGGAAGATGGCATTACATCATTACTCCCCCTTGATGCCAACTACCTGAATTCCCAACAACCTTCAAAGTCACACAAATTTCGCCTTTATCATAGATTTGCTAAAGATTTTGGCTGCTTGATATTCCATGGGACAATACTCCAAAGAAATAACACCATCTGCAACATGATATTGAATATACTGAGTATCCAGGTCAACATGTTTGGTTTTGGAGTGATACATGTGATTATATGCAAGCTGAATTTCACTTTGATTGTCACATCTTAAATCTATACCTAATTTCTAAACTAGTTGAAGATCGATAAGAACATGCTACAACCAAATTGCTTCTTTAGTTTCCTTGTACTTTGCTTAACAAGAAAGACAAAGAGTTCTCAACTTCTTACAAGACCATGAAATTGGACCTAAACCAAGATGAAATATGTACCTTGTAGTGGACCATCTATCTGAATTGCCACCCGCTCAATCAGAATCTGTATAACAAAGAAGAGAAACTATAGCCCTGCTTGAATAGAAAACACCATGGTTCCAACTATCCTCTATAGACATATGGTAATTCTCTTTTTTGCCTACTAATGAATTGCATGAGTTTTTGCATAAACCTCGTGATCATACTAAAAAGAAAAGAAATATCGAGCTTGCTTTGTGTCAAATATATCATATTGCCCACAAACTGGTGGTAAAGAGTATCATCAACAAGAGGAGTAGCAAAATCAACAATTAATTTTATGCTAGACTAAAATGGTGTTGGTGAAGACTTACAATCACTCATACGAAACCAAGAAAGTAAATTTCTCGCCTTCTTAGCCTACAAAATAAATATACCATTGAACATATGCTAAATTTGAAGACCCAAAAAATAGTGTAAGATGCCTAAGTATGTAATTTCAAATTGGTTCTTAAGCTTATTCTTCAATTGTTGTATAGATGCAAGCTTACCCACATACAATAAAACAATGAGGACTTTATCATCAAAGTTCTTTACATACAAATTTAGATAATATATACACTATTTGAAACCATTCTTCAAGAAATAAGCATCAATTTTCTCACACTAATCTCTAGTTGCATGCTTAAACCATATAAAGACTTGTTTGATTTGCATACCAAACTTGAAGTTTCAATAGTGATAAAACCAAGTGGTTGTTGCATATAAATATATTCACAAAGATCACCATTAAAAAAGGCATTCTTGACATCCATTTTGTGGAGTTCCCATTAATATGCAGTAAGAAAAATAATGGTTTTTATAGCGTTCATTTTAGCAATTGGATCAAAAGCTTTATTATAATAAACACCTTCTTGTTGAGAGAAACCTTTTTCCCACTGATTGGGATTTATGTTTTTCAAACTGTCCACCTAAAGTAAAGTTTTCCTTATATATCCATTTAAAACCAACAAAAAATTGTTTGAGAGGAAGGGGAACAAGAGTCCAAGTTTTTTTCTTCATTAATGAGTCATATTTTGTGGTCATTGCATCATTTAGGTTGTCCTTAGCTTGAGAATAGGTGTAAGGATTATTTCTAGCAAAAAATTTAGTCATAAGGGAAACATTAGATCTATTTTGATGAGTATTAAAAGGAATATTGATCTTAGAACCTATAGATTCAATATTTCTTTGGGCCCAAACAAGAATAGGGATAGTGGTAGGAACCACTATGTTGTCTCTGGAACATATAGGGGGATCACTTGAAGAGGTAGGTGAAATAGGATCAAGATTAGGAATATAGATGAAAGAAGAGGTAACTGAGATAAGAGTAATATGATATGAGGGTAATTTCAAGGAAACACGATGTTTAAAAGAATGAGGGGAAGGAGCAAGTTCATTAAATTGAACATCTCACAGAATGATTACACCTTGGGTAGATGCATCAACCAAACTATAAGATTTAGAATCCTCACTATAACAAATGAGAATACATTTACAAGACTTTGGATCTAACATTTTTCCTTTTGTTATAGGAACATGGGCCCAAAATTCACTGGCAAATATCTTACCATAATTCAAGTGACCTATTTTTTGATGGAATGATTTACTTAGTTCAAGGAAAACCCATCAATTTGCTTTCTAGTTATTGTGCATGTCATAAAAAAATTGACAGGTTTTCCTTATAGGTTGATTGATCTGCTTCCTAAGGTGTTATCATTAAGTCATATGTTCAATTTAACGAACTTTCTCCTTCTCTTGAGTCTTCTAAACCTCATGTTACCTAGAACTTGCCTTCATCTTCTATTACTCCCACCTTGGTTACATATTATTCTATCTCTATGCCTACTCTTGATCCCCATTCACCTACCTCTTCAAGTGATCCTCCTGAATGCTTCAAAGATAATATTGTGGTTCCTGCCACTCAACTTCTTCCTGTTTGGTCATGGAAAACTCTTGAATCCATAAGTTATGAGATAAATATTCCTTCCGATCATCGTTGAACTAGATCTAAATTTGGTCTAATGAATAAATTTTTGGCTACATATGATCCTTCCACATATGCTCAATATAAGGACAATCCTAAACGGGAAAAACAATGAATTTTGAGTATAACTCATTAATGAAGAAGACTTGGACTCGTTTCCACCTTCATCTTGAGAAAAAAACATCAACATCTAGTACATCTTGTATATTTTCACTCATACGAAATTGAGGATTATAAATCTTATAGGTTGATTGATTTGCTTCCTGAGGTGTTATCATTCAGTCATATATTCAATTTAATGAACTTTCTCCATCTCTTGAGTCTTCTAAACCTCATGTTACCTAGAACTTGCCTTCATCTTCTATTACTCCCACCTTGGTTACCAATTATTCTATCTCTATGCCTACTCTTCATCCCCATTCACCTACCTCTTCAAGTGATCCTCCTAAATGCTTCAAAGATAATATTGTGGTTCCTGCCACTCAACTTCTTCCTATTTGGGCATGGAGAACTCTTGAGTCCATAAGTTATGAGATAAATATTGCTTCCGATCATCGTTGAACTAGATCTAAATTTTGTCTAATGAATAAATTTTTGAATATATATAATCCTTCCACATATGATCAAGATAAGGACAGTCCTAAATGGGAAAAAACAATGAATTTTGAGTATAACTCATTAATGAAGAAGAATACTTGGACTCGTTTCCCCCTTCCTCTTGAGAAAAAACATCAACATCTAGTACATCTTGTATATTTGTTGCCATTAAGTCTCAACATTTGGTCACATATGTCATTTTGGATTATGGTTGTTTCCTTAGTTATCCTTAATTAATTATCTATTCAATGGAGGTATTGAGTCCCCCATTATTTGGCCAACTCATTCATATTAGACTACTAGTTAGTTACATAGGTTACTTGCTTATTTCTTTACCTTGTGTTTGTTTCTATAGGTTCCTTAATCTCCGTGTCCAATGAACATTCCCTTATTGACCTTAGTTCATTTACTTTGTAGCTTAGTTTATAGGATTTAGTACCTCGGTCTTCATTCACATCATAGTTGGCCGACCTTGGATTGGGTAGGGAGAGTTATCATTACTTCCTAAACTAGTCGTTTCTCCCATGCTTGACATCAAATCATTATCACATAGAAAATATTTGCACATGTTAATGGTTATTACGGTGTTCCAAATCAAAATAAGGACCATTTTGTTACAATTATCCATCCCCCTAGGCCTTGTGGTTGCATCATAGGCCACTCATATAGAAACACATCTTAATTGAAGCTATTGTTGTATGTGTAGAAAGAAGTGTTTAGTTCTATCCCAAGTGCCTAGCTCCCTTATTGTAACTTACTTTGACATTTTCATGAGCATGTGAATGACTGCCTCATTTGTAAAATAGACTACATGTATCACTTTTATCTTATTTATCTTGTAGGTGGTCACCATCGCCTCTTCCTAGGAAACCTCCTTCCTTGGTCATTTCTATGTCCCCCTCTAGATTTTTCCATAAACAAACATCTGGATAAAAAATAAATGATATATTTTGGTTATACATGATTCTCCTCACCTCACACATCAGGGGGTAGTTATTTCCTTAATCTCACCCACCTATGAAATTTGGGTGATTGTTTTGGGAAACATCACCAATCCATATATCACTGCTAATACAACACATTAAATCAATCCATGGATAATTTCACCTCATCAAGTAGGTTAAAGCTCTTAATTAATTACATTTAGAGTTGTGTGAATGCTCATTTATTACTTGCATGAATAATGTGGAATAACCTTAAAGATCCATACAACCCATGTGAAGTAAAAAAAAGTGTCCTTAGTGCATTAATATTAAAAAACCCTGCTAAAATGGCTCAAGAGTCCATACATACCAATATAGAACACTATCTAGGCCTACAAAATATCTTATATTACCTTAAACAATCATTTAATGCATATAATTTATAAATGACGTGCATTTACATGATAATCATTTGTTGAAAGAGTTCCAATTCTTCCTATAGACAGGAGTGATGGATATGCATTGTGAAGAGGGATTTGATTGTTACAAAGAGGGAATTTATTTCAGATTTATGTTGAAGGAATGAGAATGGATCCCATTATTCCATCTTTTCACTGTTAAAGTGTTCTTTCCATTTTGCTTGCTTGTTTTCCCTTCAAAGTGAGCATCCACTAAGGGGATATGCTGACCACATACATTGGAGTTTGAGATTTAGTGTGTGAGGAGGATTAAGGACCCTCCCAAAGATAACTTTGGAACTCACAAGCTACAAACAACTCTCATTAGGCAATATATTTCATGTTCTATTAAATTACATTAGAGAAGAAATTGATTATTGCTTCTTCCCCGAAAAAATATTCTATTTGAATGCTATTTTTTGTTAAATTCATGGTTTAATGTTTCCAATGATTTCATTATGCTTATAGGTTGATGTATTTACTCATATTCTTGTCCCACTTTTTTCATTGGTTTGTTGTTAGTTCAACAACATGTTAATAAGGTATTTTTTGACCATTGTGTTAAAAACATTAATACATCTTGATTCTTATTATCATGATGAGGCTAACACCATATTTAGTACTATGAGGAACCATTAGCACGATTCCAATTGGTTGGATTTCACTTACAAGCAACCTGTGGGGTATCTATTCCACCAAAGTGGCCAAGGGATTGAACAAGGGTCCAATTGTTGTATCATATGTTGACAAGCATACACACGTTGAGCATGTCACTTAGTAATATTAACTTCTTGCTTTCATGGCCTTACAAGCCATCATTACAAGCTAGAGTAAATCATTTTCTTAACTTTTTTGGTAGTTTGGATTTATTTGAGGACATGTTTTTTTTTTAATAGGAACGGTTATAGGATTGCATTAGATACTTGGCATAAAGCCACAACATAGATCACAGATATTGGACGTGATTTCTGAGCACCTCTCCAATAAGAGGATCAAGGCGAATACGCTTATGATTCGTCTTCTCTTACATTTTACAATGAACTCTATTTATGTTATTTGCTCGAGCTTGTGAATGCATACAAATTGCTTCAATAAAATGTAGTAAAACATGGAAGATAGGGGTTTAAGGAATTGGATCCCACGATGTTTCTTTGTCTTTGAGAATAGCCCCTGTAGGTAACTGGGCTACCTTGTTTGCTTCAATATCTTCCTCTTTGTTGTTTATTCTCAGCACATGGCAAAATTCCAATTTCAAGGACTTTGCCATTGCTTTGACTCTTGTGATCATCCTTGCAAGACGAAAATCTGTTGGAATAAAGTTTGTCACCATTGTTTTGATGATGACCTACAAATCACCAAAGACATTAACCTCACTGAATCCCAATTCTTTGAGCAGCTTGATCCCTTGGAAAAGAGCTAACGCTTCAGCTTGCATGCTAGAGGAGTGACCAAGTCCCTAAGCAAATTTGTGGATAGGAGTTCCTTCTATATTTATTATGAGCCCTCCCGCACCAACGATTCCTAGATTTCCCTTGGCTGCCCCGTCAAAGAAGAGAGAGGGGATTGTTTGCTTGGAAACCCAGGACTGAAAGTCTTCTTCATTTTTTTTGATTTGCCATTCTTTGGGAGGAATGGGGATGATAATCAATTTTTGGAATTGGAGACTGAGTGTAGCACCCAACTCGATGTCTTGTTGGCATAGGCTTGAATCATCCATTCTATCTCTCAGGAATTCATTTCGCTGACATTTGACTGTGATTACAACGAGACTGACATCCTGCTCTTTGTTTCTGAATATCCTTCTATTCCTCTCTAACGAAATCTGCCAACTGATAATTTTGGGAAGAGTAGTCCAAGCTGCTATGATTAATTTATTTTTTGGGGTTGGACCTAGGTATCTGGACAGCCAACCAACAAATAGATTCGGGATAATGCAAGGGAGAGTGAAGCTAGATTTCCATGCTCCTAAGAGCTCTTGCCAGATTTGGACAACATATCTACACTCCAACATGAGGTGAAGGGCAGATTATGGCATAACTTTACATAGCATGCATCTAGAAGGGCCAAAGAATCCCCTCTTCTGCAACCTATCATCCGTTAAAATGATTTTATGGCAAAAGAACCAACAAAAATGATCAATTTTTGGGATGGAGTGGAACTTCCATATCCCATTCCAGGGAGTAGGATCTAGCTATACGTATGACCTTTCCAAGCATTTAACATACCCCTGTGCCATCGAGTAGCCTTCGCGTTGCAGACCCCATCCACGGGCATCTTTTCTCCAAACGTGAATGGGAGCCAACCCATGCAGAAGATTGTAGAGCTCTGCGTAGTCGCTTTGGAGAGCAGGAGGGACTAGGAGCTGCTTCCAGCTTGCCCAACGATGTCCGATCCAACATGACATATCCCACAGTGATTTAATGTGTGCGTCCATCATCCACGTCTGTAGCGAATGCAAGGAGCGAGTTTCAGCCAGCAGGGGCCTACTCATAATTCGGTCTTCTCGTAGTTGTGGGATCTAGTATTGCAGCAATGATGCTACAACTCCTGGGACTCCCTTCTTTACTTTTATCAACCCGGTTGTTTGTAACAAACTTGGAAGCGCGGTGCTATATGCACAAGTACTAGGTGTTGCCTCAGGTTGTCACTTGATCAGATGGCACAAGTTTGCTAGGAGCTTAAGCCAACTTTTATGAGCTCTTAGAAGAAGCTTTTAACTATGATGGATGAAATCTAACTCAAAAGAGGCTAGTATACTTGCAGAAAGAAGCTGAAAGCTGAAAGGAAATGCAAACCCTAGCAAACCCTAGTTTTACCAACTAACCCTACTGGTGCAAGAAAATAGATGAAAGTTGCTAAAATGGATGCCATTGACTCTTGGAAAGGTAAAATTCATGTGACTAAGCTAATTCTGAAGTAAAATCTAGAAAAAGCATCTTTTTGTATTTTTGAGTAATCTTGCAAAATTATTATGCATGTGCTTTAACTATTTTTGACCGTGCAGAGGTTGATTGGCGAAAGGAAATGGAGTGGGTGCTTGTAGGAGGTTGGAAAGGTGAGAAGAGGGCCTAAGGGGTCCCTAGCACCCTTCCAGAGAGTCTCATAGTGATCAGATCTCGAAAAAATGCTCACGTGAACTTCTATAGGAAGTCTGTAGGGGTTCTATAGGATGTTCTACAGGAAGAGCCGAAAGATGATTTTAGAGGGTTGATGGTGGAAAAATGGTGGGAAAGTGGAAATGGATGGATAAGGATGTTAAGGGGTCTAGGACCTGGTAAATGAAGCTAAGGAGTGATAAAGGTGGTTGGATTTGTTCAAGGATGGAGGGAGCAATGTTGCACAAAAATGTAGAAATTAGGGCAAATTGGAAAAGTGTGGCAAATGAAGGGGAGGAATATTGGATGATGGGTTGGAGCAGGTTGTATGATGGAGGAAGGGTAGGTAGGGATGTATTACAGGTGCTCTGCACACTATTTTCCAAAATTGATCAAACAAAGACTAGAAAAACTAGAGATCTATCTATTTTGACCTAATCTGACCTAAAAACCAGAAACATGATGAACAAAAGTTTATAGACAGGATATCATGCAAGATAACTATGGAAACTAAGCAAGAACATATCTAAACATGTAAGTACAACTGGTAGCAACTTTTCCAACTAAAAATCTAACACTAGCAATTGCATTGAAATGCAAAAACAGTGTTTTTGTGGCAGCAAGTATGCCTTGGTCTCAGCTCATGGTCCCAAGGAGGGAGAGATGAGATCAAGGATTTCTTGATGGAATTTTTGCAGATCTTTTCTGTTACCAAACTGTCAAATCAACCTGAAGCATGAAAAGCTATTTTAATCATAAAAAACGACCTAGTAACAAAGCAAGATCTTAACCTAAATAACGGAAATTATTCTATGAATGTAAGGAAAACACATAAAAGTACACAAAGGAGGTACTAGCACTTGGGTTGGGCCCAACCCCAAGAGCTACAGCCTCCTAAGAAACCTCAGAGCTGGTGCAAAGCGAAATTTATCTCCATTACTCAAAAAATAATCATGTCACAAAACTGTTTACAGCAAGAGCTCGAAAATGAGCTAAAATGCAGAGCTGCACTAAAGTGCGAAAAACAACTGTTCAATAGCTAAACTACCAAGGCTTGAAGCCTTCCTACTTATGCACCACAAGGACTCCCAACAACCCTCCTTAAATTTAGGAGCTTGGCTGCTCAAAATTGCAGTTAATCAGCCACTTCACAAAATCTGCTCGGCTGCCCCTTGAAATCATCTTTGGTGGGCTGTTGAACTCTACGCTGATGGTGGAGAACTCGAGGAAGGGGTAATTTAGTGCAGGAGACACCCTTCCTAGAAATCCTAAGCCTTGTTCCTTCGTATTTGGCTATCAACTTGCTCATAAATGCTTGACCTTGGTCAAAAATATGTCCAAAAATCTGCAATAAGCATGTATTAGACTTTGTGGTCAAGTGACTATTCTCATTCATTCAATCAACATAAATATATTCAAAAGCATGCATAAAACTATGAAGAATGGTGGATTAATTGAGAATAATAGGCAAAATGAGCTCATAAATTTACCCATTTTTGGGGCTCATCACATAGATTAATGGATTGACCGTTCCCAGGGATCCAATAAGCCTGCGCATTCAGCAAAGGAGTTGCTTTGATACTTAGAATGTGGAAGGGAGATCTGAATTGGAATTTGGGCTTATCCAAGTAGCGAAGACGCCTTCCTCTGAAGTATTTTTTCCATAATGCTAAATGCTCCCAGCCTAGATTGGGAGCTATAATTCTCCAAATCAGTTTTGCTCCCATGGCTAAATTTTGAGTGCAGAGGTTTTTAAAATTCAGTCCTCGCTCCTGTAGAGGCTTGGAAACAATTTCCCAGTTGACAAGTGGGATTTTCTTTTCATTTTTCTTGCCTCCCTTCCATAAAACTTCCTAATAAGGTCCTCCATCTTCTTGAGAATACCCATAGGTTCTAAGAGAACATAAAATTGGAATAATGGAAGACTGCTAAGAACTGCTTTGATGAGCACTACTTTTCCTGCAAAATTGAGCCAGGAGGAGCCCCAGGCCTGCATTTTAGTTTTGAATTTCTCTAGCTGAGGGTTCCAATCTTTGCTCAAGGCCCTCTTGAGGAAGATAGGAAGGCCAAGATATTTGAAAGAGGTCCAATTTGAAGAGGATGCAAAGCCTAGGAATCTATCGAATTTAGGGAAGGTGGAGAAATATTCCAGCAATAAATATGACATTTCCCATTGCTTAATTTTCTACTCGAGACTTCACAGAATTCATCCAGCACTTCTTTAAATCTGGCAGCTGAGTGCAGAGTTGCAACCCCCAACAACAAGGTGTCATCTGCAAAGAGGGCATGATTGATGTTTTTTACCCCTCTTGCTATGCTTAGCCTAGCTATCTCTTGGTCTTGTTACTCCTTGTCTAGATAAAAGCTGAGGACAGAAGCCTGCAACATGAAGAGGAGGGGTGAGAGGGGGCACCCCTGCCTCAGCCCTCTAGAGGCTTTGAAGAAATCTACAGCCCTACCGTTTACCATGGGAGCAATCTAGGGCTCCGATATACAAGCCCAAATCTAGTTTATAAAGCTTAATCCAAATCCCATCTTATGCAGAACATCCAACAAAAACTATGTCTAACTCGATCTAAAGCATTTGCTAGCTCGAGCATGACCACCATACCTTTTTCTTTTCGATGCATGCTAGAGTGGATCGCCTCTTGAACCAAAATGAAATTATCCATGATTTGTCTGCCATGAATGAATCCTCCTTGGTTCTCCAGGATGATTGTGGGGAGGATGTTCCTCAATCTATTCGCTATTACTTTGGTTATCACTTTGTATCCAATATTGCACAAGGAGATCAGGTGGAATCCGTTGAAGGAGTTTGCTCGTTTTTCCTTGGGGATAAGGGCGAGGAATGTTGAATTTGTGCAGCCTCCAATTTTCTGGAAATCTTGGGATTTTAGGATAATTTTGAGGAATTCCTTCTCCACAATCTGCCAACAGGACTGAAGGAATCTGGGTGTGAATCCATTTGGTCCCAGGGCTTTGTCGGAGTCCATATCAAAGAGGGCATCCTTTACTTCATTTTTGTTGACTTTAGATTCTAACAGATGGTTCATCCTAGCAGTGATTAGGTGGGGAACTACATCCAGGAGTTTAGAAATATGTCCAACCTCCATGCCCTCACTGTACAGATTCTTAAAATGGTCAGAAGCTACCTTTTTGATGCTGGCTATATCCTTTAGGATGTAGTTCTCTTCTTTAAGTTCAGATATGGATTTAGAGCATTTCCTGGCTTGGGCTTGCTTATGAAAAAAGGAGGAGTTTCTATCTCCTGCTTTGAGCCAAAGGCTCTTGGATTTAAGCCTCCAGTATTCTTCCTCGGCCAAGCAAGCCTTGTGAAATTTCTACTGAAGCTGCATCTCCTTGTCCAGGTCTTCTTTTATGATTTCAGTTTCTTCCAGTTGAAGATGATGCAGTTCTAAGGAACTTTGAATTTTTTTTCTTTCAATTGCAGGGTTGGGAAAAGTCTTGGCCCAACTTTTTAATATCACTTTTACTCTTCTGAGTTTTTCTTCCCAAACAAAAAAGGGGGAACCCTTGACTGGCTCCTTCCAACAATCCCTAACCTTTTGCATGAAATCCGCCTCTTTGATCCATAGAGGACTGAATATGAAAGGAATAAGGCCCAAATCCTTGAGAGCCAGCAGCTCAAGTCTAATGGGCTTGTGATCTGAAACACTGCTGTGGATGATGTGCATTCTAGCCTCTAGACCAAGAAGAAGAAAGGAACTTTGAACAAGAAATCTATCTAGTCTTGCAGCTATATGACTAGGACTGACTCTTTTATTTGACCAAGTGTACTTACCAGAAGAAGGCTTGATGTCTAGCAGGTCCCAGTCCTGCATGAGGTCCTCCACCCATTACCTTGCCGGATCCCTTACTATGCAGCCTCCTCTTTTTTCTGACGAAAGAAGGGTGAGATTGAGATCTCCAGTGATGATGATGTTTTCCAGGTTCTCTAGATCTGCCAGATTTTTTATGGAGTCCCAACAAATCTTCTTCTCCTTGGCATTGTTAGGGACATACACATTGAAAAGACATATGATCTATTTGGTATCAAGATGCTACATCTTTAAGAAGATCTAGTGGGTGTTCAAAGTCTCAGAGATTAGTGAGAACTTGTTGGCATTCCAGAGGGAGCCAAGCCCTCCCGAGGCTCCACAAGCAGAGATAGCTTGTGCTCTGCTTTTATTCCAAAATTTTTTACTTGCTTGGAGGAAAGCTGTATCCTCCATTTTGGTCTCCTGGATGAGGAGGATATCTGGGGCTTCCAATCTTGTTAAGCTTTTCATTGCTTCTTCCTTGGCTCTAGTGCCCATACCCCTACAGTTCTAGGAGATGAACTTCATCATTTACATTTGTTATGGTGGGCTCCCTTGGAACCTTGAGTTTGATTCCTCTTCGTCTTCAGAGTTTTTGCCAATAGCTTCTCAAGGGTTGGCTGGCTGCCTTGAAGCTTGTCTTTGTAGGTTCCCTGCTCTCTTTTTTCCCTAGCAGAGTTGTGTCCTCTCGTGGATCTTTTGGGAGAGAATTGAGAGTCTCCTATTTCTCCTTCTTCTTCTGACTCCTTAGATTCTTGGACTTCCTCCTCCTCTTCTAAGAGCTTTCCTTTGGATCTCTCAGCGGCACTTCCACCTTTGATCGAGACAGAGGGGGAAGCTTTGGTGGGAGAAATTTCCTTTGGGATCTCAACCTCTTGGGAGGCCACGGTTTCAAATCTTAGGAGCTCGAATTTATTCTCTTGGCCTTCCATGGTTGATTGCTAAACAGGGGCCGTCTGAGGGCCTTTATCATTTGTAGTTGGAGTCTTCTTGTGAGAGGTCTTGGTGAGCTTGACTTGGTTCTAGCCTTCTTCTTTCCCTTTCTCTTCTGCCCCATTGGATGGACAACCTCTGGAAAAATGGCCGTAGACATGGCATTTCCGGCATTTGAAGGGTAGCTGCTCGTAGTCGAGTTTTTGCATATGAGTCCAGGGACCTACGATGATTTTGATGGCTTTCGGGAGCCCCACCTCTAGATCTACCTCCACACAGATTCTGGCGCAATCGTACTGGTATTTATTATTAGCCCTATCTATAAATTTACCTAGGGTGTTTCCTATGTGCTTCAGCGAATCCCAATTCCAACAATGGACTGGGAGATTAGGGAGTCTCATCCACACGGGGACCACTGTGGGAACATCCACTACCGGATCGAAGTCTAGCATCCATTTATTCAGATACAATCCTTGAGGGCCCATGAGGTAAGGTCCATTTTGGAAAATCAGGTCCTTGTCCTCTTTTGCAGTGAACTCGAATAGAAAGTAGCCTCTCTCGAGAAAGTATGAGGTTACTCTAGTTTTGATCAAGGGTGCCCAGTTCTTGGCAACCTAGATCTCTGTGGATTTAGGGGATGGCCAAAGCCCTGTGAACTGGCCAACGAGGGCACGATCTGATAGAGACAGAGAGACTTGGATTGGCCCAGCTGGCGGGAGAGAAATCTCGGGGATGTCCTCAAGTTTCTTCACAAACTTTGCAGCTTCGCCTTTCTTCTTCTTTGGCAAGGATGCGAGAAAAGAGTTGAAAGCTTCAGAGTCAGAAGGTGGAGGAGGAGAGATGGGAGGCCCCTGAGGAGAGCCCAACACCTCCATGGAGGCGGGCGACCTCAAGTACAAGCCGATTAGTGGCAGGTGTCCGCGTCCTTCAACGTTGCCCAAACTCCTCACAGGAGTGCTCGCACTGTTGCAGAGCTAGGTCGCGCCAACCTGTCAGGAAAAAATAAAAATATTTGAGGACATGTTATTAGTTTTTATATATTGAGTATTGCTTGTAGAAAACGTTGATCTGGAAAACGATTCTTTCTAATAATAAAAATAGATTTCATTACTATACCAAATTTAAAAAAGGTATAGGAATATATTATAATTATAAAGGGTCCATATAGGTATAGAACCAAATGTATCAATTGTCCACACACTCTATGATACTGAATGTAAGACATTACAATTTTTTTGCAAAATGACATCAAAACAAAAATGGATTTTTCAATGTCCATAAGGTTCATCATAAGTTCCAAAAGTTTTAAATACATCAAATAAAAATACCTACATACTTTGGATATATAAAAAACATAAATTATAATTGTAACGAGTGACATAACCACACCTCTCTAAGACAATCTATCTATTTTAGGTGGATCTTGGTTTTGATCATCTTCACCCTAGGTTTTTTAAGGTACCTTGGGAAATTGGGGTTCCATGTATCATCCTATATTTTAGTTGGATTGACTCAAAATTATGAGTCACATGTAGATTATAGGCTATTTGTACTATGGTTGAATTGACCAATGCCCTATTTTCAAAAATTAAAACACCATATAAAGGAAATTAACCTTTGGTTTTCTAATTTTTTTTTATGTATTGATACTTTGGATTTTAAAAATCCCCCTCATAGTTCATACACTCATTTTGGCACCATAGGGGACCACTTAGCACCCTGTCACTCTAGACGCCTTTAAGGAATACCACCTTTGATAAGAGGAGTTCTAGGTCTTGCAACATCACACTAACTATAAAGCACCATCAAGAAGCATGTTAAACATACATGGCATAATAAATACATCCTTAACATCATAAGTATGCACATCACTGAGTGACACATCATGTGAAAAAAGTGATCATATATATATATATATATATATATATATATAATATATACTAATATATATATATACATACATATACTATGTACATACATAGGGGCTATTAGCCGTTAAAAGGTAAGTTGTAACAAAAAATGAGGGGAGCATCCTCATAACGGGTGCTTCCCCTTGTACATATACAACATCTAGGGAGGAGGTAGTGTTGGAGCACCACTTGGTCTCCCTTTAATACCAACAAGGGGATCCTATGCCTCCCCACATTGAGGAACCAAAATCGGCTATGCCATCGCCACTGCCACTGCCACTTCCACCCTTGATAAAGCTGGCCACCCCTTGTGATGTGGAAACACCATGACATCCACTATATCCTCACCAAGAATGGCCCACCCAGCCTCGTGGATACCCATCAAAACTATTTCCATATTTTGGAAAAAATCCATATCCCTTGCCTCGAGGGCCACTACTCAATCTTGTAGGATATGGTTCTTCTCATGGAGATCCACCTGGACCTCCTACAACTTAGGTGGAATGTCAACCCCTATATCAAAATGAGCACACTGTCATTGTCACTAGGGCCCTTTTGGCTCCTGCTTAGCGTAGCTCACTTACCCAATATGCACTAGTCCTCACACATGATCTCCACCATGAGATGATCTCACATTATCATTATTTCCCTGTTGCAAGTCCCAGATCTGCAAACACAATAAAATACGATGTTATCATAATCATATAAAAAATGACAAAACAAACTAAAGTAGGTATAAAACATCATAATTCATATGTGAGGGCCCTTATCTCTTTCCTATGGGAAGACTCATATATGAGTTGCTGCAAAAGTCCATTCCCGTGTAGGAAAACTCTAGGACAATATGTGGCATCAATATCCACCATAAATGATCTGTCTTAGTTTAGAAATGACTCAGCCCCCCCCCCTGTATCATGAACTGCTCCCATATCATGATCTGGGGCAAACTGAGAGGAGTCATCGATGCTCTGATCTGGGGTCGGAGTAGTATGACCTGCTTGAAGAAAAAGATACATAGTAGAGTCCTAAAGGAAAATTACCATAGCCAAAAACCCACTACTCAAGTTAAGCAAGACACTAGGTTCCCATGTAGTAGATGAGCCCAGTCACAAAAGGTGTCTCATGTGCACCTGATCTAATACTCCCAACTGTAAGCTTGTAATCCCGTGCAGGGTTGTCCCTCCAAAATTTCTCACTATCATGGAAACAACATCATGAAGTCCCACATCTCGAATTGATGTTATCTTGACTGCCCCTCCCTTCGTAGCATGGGTTGTGCATCATTTGCCAACTCACTCCTCCAACTTCATGATTAAACTCGAGGGCTTAGCTGGAACCTCATGCCCCTGCGACTGCAGTCCAATAAGAAAGTATATATCCACCTCAATGAATATCATGAGGTCACTTCCTCATATGTCAAACAACCCACAATGTGGCTACCAAAAGATCACCAAGAATCACAGGAGGTCCCCCTATCTAGTGACTGAATCAAGGAGCAAAAAAAATATTTGAGCAACCCTTATCTAGCTAAGTCTACTTGTGCTTGCGGGCTATCCATGACTGCAACCTTAATATTCATGTAGTCTCTCTCTTCCCAATGAATGACCATCTGCATGGAAAGAGGATTCATTTCCTTAAAATAAAAAAAATTAATAAAAGAACCAAACAAGGTTGTTGGATCACCATGAATATACCTTCTACAACCGTAGTTATCCGTGCAACTATACCAATAACATTTGTGTCGGTGGTCACACAATTGTGACTTAAACAATTGAGTGGTCACCGCAATTGTCATAATGAATTGCACATGGTCACCACAACTAGCACAATGATTTTCTTGTGGTCATCACGGTGGTCATAGTGACTTGCGTAATCACTTGATTTCCTATAGAACCAATAGTCGTGGTGATTTCCACCAACCCACACATTAAAAACCCATAGTTTCACACATTTGTGTGAATGAAAATCACATAGCCATGCACCCATTTGTACGACTGTGTGGATTATAGTCGTGGAATCACCATGAAAGTATGAACCCCCTCTGTGTGGACACCACAACTTCAATTGAGTTGCCTTCATGGATGTGGACCCAAACCCTAAAAATGGATGTATGGTACACTCCTACCTTAGCTAAAAAATAAAAAAAGGTACGAGTTTTAGGAATCAAATGGCTCCAATTGTGTGATGAATGGACACTCTGGTGGTTGCCAAACAATAATGTGATCATGTGTATGTTCACAAATTTCTAACTCACCAAATTATAAATGACTTGGTGGCATTGTGGGCCCCACCCCCACTATACACCCAAACTTGAAAAATTCCAGATATATGCACAAGAGCCCACAACATATATTTTCAAAACCATTTGCATTGTTTGGATCAGGTCATAGTACCCTTCACAATGGTAGCTTCAGTTCAACCCACCAAAATTTTATATTTTTTGGCTATTACGACGTTCAATATCATCATTAGGTGTGCCTTATTGTTATTTCACTTATTCACATATGCATTTTCCTTATCAATTATATATATGTGGTACTTACATGTGTGGTGTTGGTTCCATGGTTACAGGATACTTTTCCCACTTGGCATAGCGCCATAATACCAAATAATGACACAAAATTCAAGGTATCATCCCTAACTGGCATGCCATATCCCCCTCGCCCCTGAAGAGAAAAATTCGTAACCCACTATACTCCCCCAAGTTCACCACAGGGCCCTCATCCCCTGACCATATTTACCACCACCTTCAACTTGCACATGGTAAAAACTTGCCACGGTTGGTAGTTTCTCACCTCCCTAGATCATCCCATGCAATAATCCCCATTACATCGCTGGCATCCATGACCATCATATCTTGCATGGGAAGCATTCACATGCATTACTTGATAATTTACCACATTTCTTCTTCTCAATTCATTTCTAACCACCTTTTGTCTTCACTGGGCACCCATATGATTGATCAACATGAATACACCACCACATTTGAACTTTTCCTCTCACACCCCCACAACGTAGTAGTCCATTTTCACGATCACCCCTTATTCATTTTCCTTGCACCAATACCAACTAATGGGGAACCTACCATTTCCAGTAATTTCCATGCACTTTCATGATGATCATCACACATTGGGGAAATCATCTCTATTTTTGTACATTTCATACCACGTTTACATTCTTTTGGCAAGTGTACAAAGATTCTTTTGGGAAGTAAGAGCCTTGTTCATGTTTATGTCTATTACTTGGATGTAGTCCCTAGTTTCCCTTGGTTGGAGAACAAATCTCATACACTGTTCACTCAATATTGATTTCATGTCATGTCCCTCTGTCACTTCTAACCAGAACATCATATTGTAGTTAACCCATTAACCCTAGTTAGAGAAACTATTTATCACTCACCTTGACATCCTCTCGACTCTAGGGGCATAATTATTTGAGCTTGTTTGACTTCTTCCACATGCACACATGATCCAACCATGATAATGTTACAACCCCCATGTCATCCCGTTAACCTCAAACTTTCATGCCGTTATCACCCTTTCATGGTCCTTTACCTATATCAAGCCTCAAGTGGATTTTCTGGAACACCTCTTTTCCAGATGGTTGCGTCTTCCTTCCTGTCAAAATAAACTCTCATTTTACAAGAAATAAGTAGTACCTTAGTCATCACATCCACTCAGTTTTGACCTTGGGTGGAACAATGGGAGTCATTCTTGAAGTTTGTAGCTTGGTAAAGTACTTCTGCATAGACCTTGTGTCTAGCCCTGCAAAAGTCGCCCACATTTCACCTTAGAATATTTGCTGATGTAACTCATCCTAAGTTTAAATTAGGAAAAATATGTTAGTGTGAAATTTCTTGGAAGGTGTACCAAAAACACTTCACTTAAGTCACTAGGTGACAAGTGACCCTAACAACAAGTTGATGGTTGCTTGCTATTCAAATCTGCAATAAAAATTGAAAACCTACAACAAAAGTATAAACGATACAAAATAGAAAGCAACAATAAAAATATCCAATGTAATAATATAAATGGAAAGAATTTAATTGAATAAATATTTTATTAAAAATACCTGGTGAAGGAGATCTGTAGATGGGTCTATAAGTACCTCTCTATGGGATGGGTCCTTTGATATCCTTGATGCTTCAGAAAATGATCCTCTCTCTCAATATGTGAAAAACCCAGACAAAGTGTGGAGAACTGAAATGGGAGCTCAAAAGAAAAATGATGATAATGGTGATGATGATTATGATCATGGTGAAGAATGAATGAAAAACCTTCCTAATTATAACAAAGTATTGAGTTAATCTTGAAAATGGAGAATAATAAAATAATATTAACCAAATCAAGATCTAACTGTTTGGAAAAGAGTTCGGTCTGCGCTAGCGGAGCTCTGAAGGGTGGCGATCATGGAGTTACTGTGGCACTGTAGCCAGATCCCTAACGGTCAGGGTTAACCATCACGACTCGCCTGTCTCTGTCCAACCTTACCTTCTTCCTACGGGCTCTCTCATGTTTTCCGTTCTTATGGTCCTCCCGACTGTCGCGCTATCCGTAACCTCCATTGACCGTTTTCTTGTCGGTAGCAATGGACCTGGACGAGGTGGACTATACCGAGGACCCCAATCCCCATGAGGTCATTTGGTCTCACCAGCATGCTGTGTCGGACTCTGGTTTCTTTGCCGCAACTCTGCAACCTTTGTCAACTCCTAGCTCTGATCTGGACCAACTTGGGCCATCTGTGCCCCATCCTTCACCCTCAGTCATTATCGATGATGCCTTCGGTTTGGATTTCCCACTGCTTTCCCTGACTATTTTGAACCCGCTCGGAACTTGTCTACAACCATCACCCACTTTTGATGTGTCAATGCCCCGTCCCCCCACATATCCGCCCCACCCTACAACGTTTCCTTCTCCGGCATCCTCCCTGTTGGGACTTCTACCTACCCTGTCCTTGCAAAATCCGGCTGCATCCTAAATCCTGGTGGCCCATCTCCCAGCACTGCTATCCGTTCTGGATGCTTTAGCTCCCCGATCCCTAACCCTAAATTGACCCCGTCAACTGTAGAGATGGTAAATCAGGGCATTCGGGTTCTTCTTCGAGACTATTCGACGGATCATAGATCTAACAAGCTTAAGAAAGGAAGGTGCCTTAAAGCTCTTGACAGAGACATAAATATTTCCTTGGGAGAAGACCTCTCGATGGGGGAAATAGCCGATACTACTAATAAAGTTCTAGTTGGTTGAGTCAGGGGGTATAACTATACTGTGGAGAGACTTCCTCTCTGGACCAAGGATACTTGGGGTTCCTTACTTAAAGAATTACCGACTATTCGGGTGCTCACATGAGGATGGTTTTCCCTTCGTTTCCATAGGGAAGAGTACACAGACTGGATATTGTCTAGATTCCGGCATATCGAATTAGCACATGTTCTGCTGAAAATATGGGATCCCTTATTTGATCGTGAGAGGGAACAGATGGGAATCATGCCAATTTGGGTTAGATTACCAGGTCTTCCGATGCAATATTGGACCCCTGTGGTTTTTAAGCACATAGGCGACCTACTTCGCACCTACTTGGAACATGATCAATCCTATGAATCGTTGGGGAATATGACTATGGCTCACATCCTGGTTCATTTGGATACTAGAGAAAGCCTGGAGGAAAATATTACCCTACATTGGAGGCATTTCTCTCACTGACAAAATCTTGATTACGAAGGAGTCCCTTTCAGGTGTAGAAGATGCCATAAGGTCATACATCATTACAAAGACTCCCACTAGTCATGCATACTACTTTGGCTGCTACGAAGGGAACAAAACATCGCCAGACAGAAGACCCAATTGTGAATAAGTAGCCCTAAGGTCCAGATCACCTGAAGGATGGGTCTGGGGTCACGATTCACCCATCTTGTGCCTCCTAGATGCTGCCAATTTCCCCACCATTAACTAGATCTCGGTCTGCTACGGCGACTTCTCATTATTCGGGTACAATTTCTTCTCCCTTATCCTCTGCATTGAATTTTAATCAACATTTATTCACATTGGCGTCACCTACATATTCACCTAGTTTGGTTACCTCTCCCATTACTTGTGCACTGGATCATCTGCTAAATATCTTTTCCACCACTCCTCCTGCTGTTCTGGGACAAGGGCTCCATCACAATGCCATTTCCCCATCTGCTTCGGGCTCACTCCTACAACCTCCGTTCTCGCCACCAGGAAAACCCTGAATTGCTTGGTCTTGGTATCACACCCTCTACTGTTGAGCATAAACCCGCCCGGGGGAGGCCTTCCAAGATATCCAAAGCCATTAAGATTGCTGGGGATGATGTTTCCCAAGGTAGAAAAGACACTATTGAAAGGGTACTTACAACACCAGACTCCCTTGGCATTGTTCCCCAATGAAGTGGCTCTCCTACAACTGTAGGGGTTTAGCTAGTTCCTCTAAAAAATTAGCCCTTAAGAGGCTCTTGAGCTATGAGCCTTGTGACATTATTTTTCTTCAGGTTACCCTACGTAGCTCTAAGCTGATTGTTAGGACCCTTCTAGATATACTGCTAGGGTGGCACTCTCAAACCCTGGACGCGGCTCGGAGATCTGGGGGGCTAGCTCTTGGGATAAACCCTCGATCTATCAAAGTTACATCAGCTTGGGGAGGTCGGGGTTTCCTGGGAATGGATATTTTTTTGCTGAATTGGGCAGAAACCTCTGTATTGTGACATTTATGCTCCCAATCACAATATATTGGACTTCTGGCAACAACTCCTATAAAACCCCCTGATAGATCAATCCACTATTCTAGGGGGAGATCTAAACATTTCCATCAGACATGAAGAGTCCTGGGGACACCATTCGTAGCTAGATTCACTCTCGGAACAACTGGGCACCCTCTTGGAGCAAGATGGTCTTATTGACGTCCCTATGAACAAGAAGATGCCAACCTGGCACAACATAAGGACTGAAGATGCTGACCTGGCGAGGAGACTAGACAGGTACCTCATTCATGAAGATCTACTTACCTCCCTCACAAATTACAGATAATGGGTGGGAACTGGAGGAATATCATATCACTCCCCCATTTACTTGGAAGTGGCTAGTTCCTTCAACAAACCTAGGGATCCTTTTAAGTTAAATTCGACTTGGTTAAGGATCCGGAATATCTCAGGTTGGTTTGGGAATTTTGGAAGGCTTATCCCTTAAAAAATGTCTAGAGGAAGGTTGAAGGATTCTGTAGTAATCTGTCCAATCTTAAGTGATTATCCATAGATTGGGCCAAAAGGAAAAAGGCCAGGGAGGAACATACCCTTGTTGACATTGAAAATTAGCTGGCCACTCTAACGGATGAACAAGGAAGAGGGTTCACCTCTATATATGAAAAACTACACCTTGTGGGCTTGGAAGCCCAGAGATCAAAGATTATTTTGGATCAGGAAGAAAATTGGAGGCTCAGAACCAGGGAAATATGGTTACAAGCGGGGGATGCAATACTAAATTCTTCCATAAATTTTCAAATGGAGGGAAAGTCAGCAACACTATCTGGCAGATGTCCATGGAACAAGGACTGATTGCTAAAACATATAACCAGCCGACATGACTGGGTAACTCTCACATCAAGCAACTGTTCAAATCCCCACCAGGCACACCACTAGCTGATATCATTCACATTGCTGGAATTTCCCCAAATTCGTAGAACTTGACTTGGTGGAGGATCTCATAAGACCTGTTACTATGGGGGAACTGGAGAGCACCCTAAATTGGTTTAAGAAAGACAAAAGTCCAGGTCTGGATGGTTGGTCTGTGGAATTCTATCTTAAGTTCTTTGACATTATTAGACCAGATCTACTCGATGTGATCGAGGAATGCCATTCATCGGGCATAATGTTTGTACCTATAAATTCCACCTATATATCCCTCATTCCCAAGATGGACTCCCCTCTATCATTCAATGACTTCAAGCCTATATCCTTGTGTAATTGTCTATACAAAATTATTGCGAAGATTATTACTAACCGCATCAAGCCGATCCTATTGGAAAACATCTCCTTGGAACAGTTTGCCTTCCTTCAAAATCGACAAATCCATGAGGCCATCGACACGACACAAGAGGCCTTACACTCCATCAAAAAGAACAAGCTTAAAGGGGTAATGCTCAAGATTGACCTCTCAAAGGCCTTTGACAGGATCAACTGGTTATTATTAAGGATGATCCTTACTCACTTGGGCTTTCCACTAGTCTTTATCAGATGTATAATGTGCTGCATTACATCTGTATCATTTGGAATATTAATCAACAGATCAATCTCCCATTCTTTTCAGGCGGAGTGAGGAATTAGGCAGGGGTGTCCTTTCTCCATTTCTTTTTCTTATTGTGATGGAAGGATTAAGTAGGTTGATTGCGTTGGAAAAAAGAGCTGGGAGACTCAAGGGTCTCAAGATTATGGAACAATGCACTCTATGACATCTGCTCTTTGTGGATGACATTCTCATCTTCTTAGATGGAGGCATATAGGATAACAACACATTCTCTGAAGTACTAAATCTTTTTTGTGATGAAACTGGGATGGAAATTAATGAGGCAAAATCCACTATATCTTTCTCAGTTTTCTCTCAACAGGAGACTAATCAAGAACTCCAACACTTCCCCTTCCAAAACCTGATTATGGAGGAGGGATTGAAGTACTTAGGGTTCAGGTTAAACGCAGATGGATACAAAATTGCAGATTGGACACGATTGATTGCAAAGGTGGAAAGAAGATTAAACATATGGAGCCATCATCTACTATTAAGAGCTGGTAGACTAGTGCTCATTAAATTGGTTCTGGAAGCAACACCAGTCTTCTGGATGTCTTTGGCCTGGATCCCCCAAGGCATTCTACAAAGGATCCAGTGTATCTTCTATCACTTCTTATGGAAGGGTCACAAGGATGGAAAACCCTATGCATGGGTAAAATGGAGTAGAATTGCAACTCCCAAAAAATGGGGCAGTTGGGGCCTCAAAAACCTCTTTGCCTTTGCACACGCACTAGTGGCCAAATTAGGATGGTTACTTCTAAAGCATAGGAGCCTTTGTTCGGAGGTGGTTACCTATAAATACATCTGGCCGCACTCAGTCATGGATTGGTTAAGGTTACCTTCTTGGAACATGAAACGAATATCAGTGATTTGGAGGGTTGTTATAAATACCCTTCCCATTATAAGAAGGGGTCTTACTTGGCGGATTGGCAACGATATGTCTGTCATCATTGGGGCTGATCCATGGATTGACTAAGGCAACTCATACCATCTCCCTCCTGGCTTGATTTCTTTCCTAAATCATAATGGAGTGGAAAACATTGCATAGATCGGGGACCTACACAACACCACTATATATCAGCAAGCATAGTTATCAGGGGAGGCCTTGGATATACTAGATCAATGGCATATAGAGTGGAGGTGTTTTTTGGCAGCATTAATTGAATCCCATGTGAGATTAAGGGACAAGGCTGATGAACTAATTTGGGGGTTTGCACATAAGGGAAACTATACTCCAAAGAATGGATATCCTATTATCCATGCTAGCCATAAGCCCAATTCATTGGATAGCTGGTGGAACAACATATGGAAGCTAAAAGGTCCACCATGTACTCGTCTATTGATGTGGAACATCATTATGGACAAAACCCCGACCGGAACAAACCTCAGAAAACGAGCTTGGCAGGGACCTACATGGTGTGTATTATGTTGTGAGGAGGAGGAATCAAACCACCATATCTTCCTCTCCTGTCCTACAACACAACAGGTCTGGACGCAGGTGTTACATACTCTAAACATAACACTTACATGGGTTGGCGATAATATACTAAAAGCCTGGAAACGGTGGTGGGCTGAAGCACCAGACCCAAGATCCCGTAACCTTCCACTTATAGTATGATGCCATATATGGATGAGCCGGAACAACAATATATTCCGTGGGAAGCTGATAGTCTGTCCTCTAATTATTCCCAAGGTTTGTAACAGCTACATGGAAATCCTAGTTGATGAACAGGCTGTCAAGATTTGGAACATTACCCCGGAAGTCATAGACAAAGAGCACCCTTGGGCCTATTTCGACGGATCAACACAGGAACAGGGTTGTGGCGGTGGCATTATTCTCCATATATCTGAGTCACATTATTTTCACATCTATTTGGGGTTGGGAGATGGCACAAATAACTTCGCGGAGCTACTTACACTCTACCATCTCTTATATTTTGCTTTAAACAAAAACTGCAGACACTTACAAGTATATGGGGACTCCAAGATTGTTATTAACTAGTTCAATTGCATTTCTACATGTCATGCATATACACTCAGAACCATATTGGATGATTTTTTGTTTTTAAAAACACATTTTGATCATGTTTCATGTGCTCATATCTACATGGAGAGCAATGATCCTGCAGACAGGCTCTCAAAAGTAGAAACGAATCATCCTAGAGGGGAATGGCTGATCAGGGAGCACACACTTGAACATATCTATCAATATTATCATAGACCATACATGGATCAGGAAGTGCAGAGAGCTGATAGGCCCTAATTTATCTATCTTCTATTATTAATTTTTGTCTACAGAACAGTAATCACCATGGGTGAAATTTTGAATATGTAAATATTATTGTATATGATCAGATCATATCAACACACCCTACACTGGGTTTTTTGTATAGGTTTTTACAGTACATCAGTTTCTTAGATGACCACGGTCATTCTTATGCATATGCCTATGGCATTTACAACATGTAATTTTCCTGTTAATGAAAATTGCAATACTTTTCCCTGGGAAAAAACTGTTTGGAATACTTTATTATCTTTATTAGAGAGGGAAAACACATTTAAAGGGGTTAAATATCTTTATTTAGAAAAAAATAACAAATAAAATGATTTATTAACTATTTCCCGAGAATTACGAATGGTATGAAATTGAAATAATTATTAAATAGCGATTTAATAATTATTCCAATAATAGAAATAAGGAAAATTAAATAAATAGTGATTTATTTAATTATTCCTAAGAGATTTAGTCAAATGTAACAAGGAACAATTATTTAAATAACGATTTAATAATTATTCCTATAGAAAATTAAATAAATAATGATTTATCTAATTATTCTCATGGGTTTTTTGATTTAAATAAGAAAATAATTTAATAAAAGTGGTTTACTTAATTATTTTCCATAGTGAAAGTGATTTTACTATGGTAAAATTAAATCTACATGGTGTATTTCGATCCACCTAGTTAGAAATGGCTAGGTGATCATTTTTTGGTGATAACAAAAGCACATAGTTATATGTTGGATTAATGAGATAAAATAAAACTTAGATAAAGTAATTTATTTACATTAGTGATTAAGTTTTAATCTTATTTGTCAATCTCAAGTGACTCACGAGATCTAATTGACTGTCCATCACTTTGATATTAGAGTTAAGGTTAGGATTAGGGTTTTGGATCAATGTAAAGTTATAAATGAAAGGCTAAGGTGAGGAGAAGGACAAAAAAAAAACAAAATATTGAGAGAGGCTTCTCAGTGAGCGAGTGTTGGGTCTGAAAGAGTGTAGAGAGGCTAGAGATCCAGATCTATGAGAGAGAGCAGATCTACTGGATCACATCCAAAATTCTGTAATATGTATTTTCTTAGTTGGTCCATTATCCCAGGATAGGATCCCAAGTAAGTTTTGTGATTAATCTATTAATGAAGAACTATTGATTGGGAAGGAATCTATTGTATGTGATTCAAATCAAAATTTTCTTTTGCTATTTTTTGTGTTATGAATATGGTTGTGTATTTTTTCAATTAATAATTGTTGGGAACCAAAATATATCGGGTATTGGAATTAGTAAATTATAATATGGTATCAGAGCCCCAACTCTGAATAGATCTAGGAATTGTAAGTGTTAGGTTTGTTTCAGATCACTAGAGCAAGGTTGGCTAGGATCTTAGGAACCCATTTTTTTTTTTAAGGGAACGAGACTATTTTTTGTCTGGGATGAGATTCTAATAGGGCACATTTTTTTTTAAAGAAAGAAAAAAAATAAAAAAGAAAAAGAAAAAGGAGAGTGACACACTGGTGGTGGAAAATAGCCTAGACTAGCTAACCGCCAACCAAGGCCACTACCTTTCATAGGAAGCGGTCATTAGGGAACCGCCGCCATGGCAACCAACAACCGACAACTGCCAAGTTGGATGGCTGACCAACCGCAACAATGACACCTAGAGGACATCAACGATGGGCAACCATTATTCTACCCACAAAGGAGACTGGTTAGGGGAGGGGATGAGCTCGTGATCAAGTTTAACACGGACACATGCTAGGATAAGTAACAAAGCAATTGCTTAAACACAATTGAATTTTTAGAGTACGGCAGGTGCAATCACTAGTCGAAAACAAAACAACCAACTCATTGAGATTCTCGCTGACACAAACAGGTCATGAAATGTAGCATAATGCTAATAGTCAAGGATAGGATGCAAGGAAGAAGATTATTGGATGACATTGTGGTAAACAAATTGAGGCCAAGAGTGCTTGGTGGTTGATAACTAACGTGCCCAGGCACCATCCACCATCAGGTCATGTAGAAAGACAGGCTTCAATGTCAGAGGAAGCGACTATAGGAATTGAGATGGGCTGGGAGACAAATCCAGGTGGGGGAGGTTCTTCCATAAGTACTCCCTCGTTAAGAGGGAGTGTTTAAGTTTGTAGCTTGGACATGTACTTCTACATAGGCCTTGTGTCTAGGCATGCAAAACTTGCCAAGATTTCTCATTAGAATATTTTCTAATGTAACTTAGCCTAAGTTTAGCTTAGGAAAACTCACATAATTATATGTTGGCTTATTGAGCTAAAATAAAACTTAGATAAAGTAAATAATTTAATTTAGTGATGAAGTTTTAATCTTAGCCACCAATCTAAAGTGAGGCAAGAGCTAATCTTGGTCTTCCATCACTTTGAGATTAGGGTTAGGATTTGGGTTTTAGCTCAATGTAAAGTTATAAAGGCAAGGCTAAGATGAGGAGAAGGACACAAAAACAACACATGATTGAGATATGATTCTCAGTGAGAGTGTGTTGGGTCTGAGAGAGTTTAGAGAGGTTGGATATCTAGATTTGCGAGAGAGAGAAGATTTTCTAGGTCAGATCCAAAGTTTTGTAATCTATATTTTAGTAGTTCGACCATTATCCTAGGACGAGATCCCAAGTAACTTATGTTATTAATTTATTAATGAAGAACTATTGATTGGGTAGAAATCTCTTCATGTGTATGTGATTCAGATAAACTTTTTTCTTTAGCTATATTTTTGTGTTACGAATCAGGTTGTGTATTTTTTTAGTTAATAATTATTGGGAACCAAATATTAGGTGTTGGATTCAGTAAATTATAATAGTCATAATTTCCCATTGATTTCACTAACACCCTTGATGTTTGATGCAAACAATGTTTTCTCATTGGGGGAGCATCGTACTTTACGACAATTGCAGTTCTCACATCTGGTTGAAGACCCATACACTAGGCCAAAACCTCCATTAACCTGTGCCATAAATCTTTAGTTGAACCTAGTGCATGGCGACACGCCCATCAACCTTTTTTTTAGAGATGCTGTTGAGGGTGATGTAGTCATCTATTTTAGAAAACAATAAATATGTTCTACATCATCTTTTGATGATACTTGCCATGTGTATTTGTAATCATGTTAGTCAAAGTCATGGTCACAAGAATGGGACATGCCCGTCTCATATATATATATTTTGTAAATATATTCCTTTAGCATTGGGTTCTATGGTCTATTCTGAAGGACCCCCTTACCCCTCTCCAAACAAGGATCTCTCTCCCAAGAAGTCAACAATACTCATCACTAGGAGAAAAATGTAACGTGTTTCTTCTATAAGTTTGCACATAACCTCATATGTTAGGAGGAATCTATTATCAATAAAAAATTGTGTATCCAATTACATTCACCAGGAATGCTCAACACTAAATAATAATGTGTGTAAGTGTACTAGCGAATATTGGAAAACATCATGAATAGGAAAAAATAAGGGTTCCTAAGGTTCTCACTTAAAAATTGAATCACACAAAGTCATTTCAACAAATTTTCATGGATCACTGTCGTTATTTCTTCCATAGTTTCATGAATTTGCAAACGTGACAACTCAATAGGTCATGGACAACTTCACATTAAATGATCGACCCTCTACCAACAAGACACGCATAGATAGCTAAGTCTCGAGCCATTCCACTCTTGAATTGACATTAAGGAGTCTCCGAAGGAGTCCTCTTATCTTCCACTAGATTATATTTCATAAATGAGATAGAGGGAGCCAAGGATTGGGTTTGAGCTTATAAATAACAGTGGAATTGGGAACAAAACAAGAGAGAATCCAAAGCAAGGTTATGCTGCCAAATTTCTAAGCCAATTGGAATTGCTTGATGTTGAAGAAGCTCACCAATGAGAGATTTCATAAGAATTATTTGAGGAGATATTTTTCTTGCAAGGAGGGGGAAGAGGGACCTTCCTTTAGGAGAGTTATAGATACCTTTTTCTTTGTCAACTCCCTTTATTGTCTATGGGATGATTTGTAACTCCTTTCACCAAGCAATAAAGATAATTCTTTCTTACCAAATTATTGTGTTCATTCGTTTTATGTTTTCAATTGTTTCTTGCATTTTACCTCATGTTATTTATTAGAAATAGTTACATTGCTTATTTGTTATGTATACATATCGCTGACTATCTACTTGTTGGATCTATGTAGGGAACAAAAACCTTGCAATTGATTGGGTTTTGATACATCATTACACCAAAATACAAATAACAAAAATATCTCTTCTATGGATGTTACAAAGTGATCTTTGTTACATAATTTGTGATGTGACTTACAACAAGATTGATTGTATTTCATGACCATTTTTTCCATAGAATTTAGCAACAATTGGGAGTGTGAGGTGCATTCCTTTAGTGGCATATTGGGGTACACAAATGCTCAATCTTTGTTTCCAATTTTTTTGTTGATTTGGGACTTATTTGATTAGCTATGTGTAGTTTGTTGAAGGGGTGTTTGGGTTCAAAGGTGGGGCTAAGAGTCAACACCAATATTTACACCACTTTCTAGTGGATGAAAGGTTGACACTAAAACTATTATTTCTTGGGAATATCACTTTATTTTGGTAATGAACACTTTGTCTAGGTTTCACAATTGAAGGTTATAGGTTATTTGTTCTATGTTGCATTGACCCCTGCCATATCAATATATCTCTTTTATGGAGACTACAAAGTCGGCTTTGTTACATAGTTTTCCATGTGACTTACAACACGGTTGATTATAGTTCATGAATATTTTTTTAATCATATTTTAGCAACAATTAAAAGTGTGAGGTGCAATCCTTAGTGGCATATTAGTGTACACAAATTCTCAAGCTCCATGTCCATTTTTTTTGTTGATCTTGGATTTGATTTGGGAATTATTTGATTAGATATGTGGAAGTTGTTGAAGTGGTATTTAGGTTCAAAGTTGAGGTTAATTTTAAAAATAATATTTCTAATGGCCCTTAGTATTAAAATAAGAATGTTGAAACTCCTGAGGATATCAACTTTAATTATTAAGTCGAGGTTTGTACAAACTTAAGAGGTGTCGGTACTATTAGTTTAACATGCAATGTGTCCTTATTTTGTTGATCTGATGCAACTAAAGAGAAGCTAAAAATGCATAGAGATCACTTTTTCTATATAGGTTACAGGAAATGCTTAGAAAACTAGTGAACATAAAATAGGCCTAATCTACTTGCAAGATAAGAAACATCAAAAAGAAATCCCTATTCTATCTTGCAAAAATAAAATGAGAGAAGGTAAAACGTAATCTAATTGCAGAAAGGTATATGAAAAGAAATATACCTACTATGTTTTTCAGGAAATAAATCTGTGCTAATTGCACTCAAATAAATGACAAAAAAGAAACCTATATTAATTGCAAGAAAACAAAACAAATCAATTTAAGAATGTTGGAGACAAATCAATCTTATTTTATGGTGCATGATAAATCACAAGGATTTTTGTAGCAGAGGAAAGATGCACAATTTTTTCTTTTCAAGGAAAGGAAGAGACTTTTCACTGATTACTCCATGCAATTCCTCATCATTTTTTCCACTTCGTGTCCCTTGGAAATAATAAATTTATCTAGCTTATTTACTTGTTTAATTCAGTCTTTCTAACACAAAAAATTCTTCTGGATAACTAAGATAATTTGAGCACTCTTTCTTATGCAAAATGTGAGTGGGGATAACTTTGAATTACATTTCTTTTGAATACCCCCTTGCGTTTTAAGTCATTTGAAGATTTCGTGGCTTTTCTAGGAAAAAAATAAGATTCCTGTAGCAATCCATCTATTTCCTGTAGCAACGCCTATAGGTTCTTTTAGAAACTAGTTTGCAAGCTGAGAGATGGTGGGTCCCCCATTTTTATTTTATTTTTTAATTATTTTTTATGTGAACAATATTGTATGCAAAATAAACTGAAAACATAAAAGTGAGGTGGTCCCCACCTACTTTGTACTTCATGATAACAACCCACTTCCTTGAGTCTTATCCACTTTGGTCTTTTGGGTTTCTTTTGGAGAAAAACTAAGTTTACCGCTACATATGGCAGAGGTTGTTGAAACTAAATATGGCTATAAAAAAACCTTTTCTTCATACACTTTCAATGTTTCTTCAAGCTAGAATAAGTTCAAAGGGGAGGTTTTGAGAGTTACATATCGAGGCTTAGCTTTGGTATTTTCTTGCAGATGTTATGGAGGCTATTAATGTAATTGCTGAAGCTTCCTTTGATGATATTGAAGTTTTGAATGCTGCTGCTGTCTGTGATGATTTGCTGGAGGTTCTAATTCTTATACCATTTCTTCTAGAGGTCTTCTGGAGCATTTTCATTATTACCTCCGTTGCTCCACATATCTCTGGTTCAAATGGCTGAAGTGCTACCACTCTAGGTGGTTGAATATTCTATAGCAACCTACAAAAAATCTTGTAGCTACTTAGGCTTGAATTCTTAATGGCTCTTCGTATTCAGGGTGCAGATTCAGGCCTCTAGGGCTTCCGCACACTGCTACAAGACTATGTATTTCCAGTAGAAACCAAATAATCTCCTCATCCTTACAATTTCTTTTGGCTAGAGGCTTCAATTTTTTTTTATAATTCAAGAGGAAGCTACTTGTGGTGATGGAGAGGCATTTTATGCTGTTGATTGGTTGAAAACATGGGAAAGGTTAGATTGTTGTGGTTGAACAATGGAACAACAAAGGGGGAAATGGAATTTGGTAGGTGCATATGGTATGTGTGGGTGTTAGGGACTCCTAAGAACCTTCATTTTTTCATGCAGGTAAAGTGCATGTTTTCCAAACACGGGCTACAGAATGTGTCCACTTCTTATTGTAGAATGTTTTAGCCAATATCTCAGAAACGGTATATATTTTTTTCTCTTGAAATTTTATAGCATGTTACCATAACTCTTACGCATCTGCCTATAGAAAATCTTGGCCAATGAATGCATGAATCTCGAGAAAATGAGAAATGACTGTAGGTGATGGTAGCCAATTTCTTGAATAATATACATTGGAATTTTCTGAAATTTGTTGAGCATGTTACCATCACCCTTAAGCATTTCCCCATAAAAAATGATTGGCCAATGGATGCATAAATCTCGAGAAAAGTGAGAAATGGTTGTAGGTGATGGAAACCAATTTCTTGAATAATATACACTAGAATTTGTTGAATTTTTTTGAGAGTTTTATTATCACCATTATGCATCTACCCATAAAAAATCTCGGATATTTAATGCACGGTTTGAAATATATGGTCAAAACAATTTTATGTCCTTTTTATTATTATTAATTTTCTAACTTTCCTTTAGCATTATAGAGCCTTCCTGTAGCAACTCAAGATAGTGAGGAAAACGAAAAGGATAGGCTTGGGAATGATGGGTGAAGGTTGTGGATGGTTAGGATATGGATGAGAGTGATTTGGGGAGACTTCCTTATTCCTATGAAGATGAATGCATTTGACTTGGAACTAGATGTGTATGTTGGCCTACTTATTATGTTTTGCTGATTTTTTCTTGTAATACCTGCACATTCATAAGGGTAAGAAGAAAATTTTGTATTTGTATATTCTTTTTCCTTTTGTTTTGTTTTTTTTGTTTTTTTTTTATATTAAGGTCCACTAGCTACCTCATAGATGTTTTCAGCTAGTAGGTCTGCCCTAGGTGCCTCAAAGGAGGTTTCCACCTAGGGATGTTTTACTAGTCTACAACTAATGTTACACTCCCTTGAAATATCCGCCAAGACTTGAGAACTTGAATTCTTTGCATGCACTAGCTATTTTGAGTTGATTGATCAGTTAACTGGATGGTCACTGAGTTTGACTGAAGTTCCACTACACAACTGACACTCCACTAGTTCCTTTAATAGTTAGAACTATTTTAACTGAAAATACACATAGATAACTGATCTTGATTGCTACAAATTAGAAATAACACATGCTTAACTGAACACTAACTCCTCCAACTTAAATTTTCTAAGTAAACTGGGTGACACAAGCCATGTCACACAAGTCAACATCATCCAAGTTGTCTGCTGATGTGGAAATTCAAATTTTATTAATTTAATCAAGGAAAAATAGAATTTCTTGCTGCATTTTTCAACACTCCCTCTTAGCAAGAAAGGGATTATCAACCACACCTATCCTGCACCTATGGAACTTGAAATTTTCTCTTGATAATGCCTTTGTCAAAATTTTAGCATCTTGTTCCTTTGTTGGAATGCATTGGAACAATATTATCTGCCTTTTGCACACTGTCCTACAAATGGTGATATCATATATCTACATGATTGGCTCGATCATGAAAAATAGGATTTTCACAGAGTTTCATGCAACTTTGATTATCACAATAGATCACAGTTGGATCCATCATCTGAATAAATAATCCAATAACTATCTTTCTCATCCAGATTGCCTCACATGTTTCTTGACTTGCAACCATGTATTCTTCTTCTGCTGAGCTGAGTGCCACAAATCTTTGCTTCCTGTTATACCAGGAAATAGGTGTAGACACAACACTGAAAATTCCACCTGATTTACTCTTTCGGTCTAATGGAATCCCACCCAATCTGCATCTATGAAGCCACACAACTTCACTCCCTTTGTCCTTTTGTACCATAGCCAAAATTGGATAGTGCCTCCGAGGTACCATAAAACATGCTTAGCTTCCCTCCAAAATAATTTGGTTAACCTAACCGTAGCTTGGATAAGTTGGTTGAATGCATATCACATATATGGTTGTGTGTTCACAAGGTACATTAGTGAACCCACTAACTTCCAGTAAAAAGTAGCATCTAGTTCCTCACCAAAAGTGGCATCCTCCTTCCTCTAGTTGGTCACTAGAGGTGTCTCCATGGGTTTGCAACTCTCCATGTGGAACTTATATAGTATCTAATTTTCATACTTTCCTTGAGAGACAAATAGTTCCCCATCACCTTTCCAAACTTCCAATCTGAGGAAGTAGTGCATGAGACCCATGTCCTTCATTTCAAATTCTCTTGCAAGATCGTCCTCCTTGTAAGGTATGATCAACTGTTCGTCACCAGTGAAAATTAAGTCATAAACATATAAGATAATAATCATCAATTTACCTTGTACCAAGATATGATAGAGGTTTTCATCTGCTTCACTTTTGGTGAAGCCCAAACCGGTGAGATAGTTATCGATCCTAGTGTACCAAGCATGGGGTGCTTGTTTGAGACCGTACAACACTTGATTGAGTTTGTACACATGAGACTTGCGATCAAAAGTGTCAAATCCTTCTGGTTGCTCGATGTACACCTCCTCCTCAATAAATCCATTGAGGAATGATATTTTTACATCTAGTTGGTGGATCTTCCACCCCATCGGCGCAGCCAGAGCAAGAATTGATCTGATGGATGAGTACCTTGGTACAGGAGCAAAGGTCTCCTCATAGTCAATCCATTTAACTTGAGAGTACCCCTTAGTGACAAATTTGGCCTCGTAATTTTCTATGATTTCATTTTTTTCCTTCTTTAACTTGAAGATCCATCATGAACCCATAATTGATTTATCTGTTGGTCTTGGGACCACTTCCCAAACACTGTTCCTTACAATGGATTCATATTCCTCCACCACATCAACCCACACATGTTTCTATACTACTTCCTCAAAAGAGGATGGCTTAGTCTCTAAAAGCTTAGTCATTAGAGCCATGTATCCAATGTATTGATTTAGTGACCTTCTTTGCTTGCACAAATTTGAAGGAGCACCCACATTCTCCCTCGTATCTTGCAAAAGTCTCTCAGCTTCCCTGGTTCCTTTCCTGCCTTCTTTGGATGGTTCTACTTGAGCGGTGGTCTCCAATCTCTTCTCCTCAATTTATGGTTGCTCCAAGACTTCTTGAGGTTCCTCGTTTGGAGCTAAAAGCTCTTCCTCTGGTGGGATTTGAAGGTCCCTCTCAAAAGAGTACCACATCACTTTCTCCTCATCAAATTTTACATCCCTTCACAAAATTATCATTTCGAGGAATGGTAAGTACACACAATAGTTATGGGGAGTTTCTGTGTAGCCCACAATTACCATTAATTTTTCTATCAGCTCTAGCTTCTTCCTTGATTCTTTCGAGACATGGTAATAAAAAGAGGCTCCAAAAATCTTGAAGTGCGACACATTCAACTTTCTCCTCGAGAAAGATTCCTCTGGTGTAATCATGCCTAGAATCTAATGAGGAATTCAGTTCTGCAAATATACTAATGTATTTCATGCCTTCGACCACTAGTGTATAGGTAGGCCTTGGTCACATAACATTGCCATTACTTCTCCCACAATGCTACGGTTCTTTCTCTCAGCCACCCCGTTCTATTGTGGGTTTTGGGGTGCTGTCAACTCTCATCAAATGGCTTATTTTACACATTTGTTTTTTAAATTCATTTGACATGTACTCACCTCCATTATTTCTCTTTAGAGCCTTGACATTCTTGCCAATTTCTTTCTCAACCAGTGCCTTGAACTCTACAAATTTTGAGAATGTCTCCTCCTTCTTCCACATGAAGAAGATCCAACACTTCCATGAGAAATCATTAATAAAATGACAAAATATTTGAGCCTGGAAGTGGAGGTTGTCAATAAAGGTCAACAGATAACAGAGTGTATCCTTTTAAGGATTGTATGTGATTTATTTTCCCTCTCATGGAATGTGGACTTTATGTACTTCCCCAAAGAACATATTTGCATCCATCCTATTGCTCAAGTGATCCTTTGGGGAGGCCTGTGTTTATCTGCAGCATAATATTCAGGGAACAATGATGCAAATGGCCAAGTTTTATATGCCAAATTTCACCGACATTATGGCTCTACACCTTCTCTGCCTTAGTGCTTAATGCAACACAATATTCTCCATCTAGCTTATATAGTTTCTTCACACAAACCCTGATCTGCTTCACCTGTTCCGTTTCTATGTGTCTCAAGAATTCCTTTCCTTTGCTGAAGATCACATCATAACCACAGTCTTCCAAAACTACAACAAAGATGATATTTTTATTCAGGCCCAGAATGAGCATGACATCCTTGAGCCTGAGGGGGGGACCCAACCCTATGAAAGGTGACCATACCAACCCTGTTCGCGCTATAACTTCCTTTGTCCCCCATCTTGATGTGCATCTACAAATATTTTTCTTCTAGGTAACTTAAAAAGTCTCTACACCCTATCTTGTGGAATGATGCACCTTAGTCCAAGGACCACAAGGTTCCTATCACTATGCTAGCCATGCATTCAATGAGGGTAAATTCAAGCTTGATCTATGAAGCCAAGGCTTCACCTACTACTCTTACAGAGGTCTTCTTGCTTTTGCTTTTGTGTGGACACTTCGTGACATAGTGCCCAAATTCATGACAATGAAAGCATTTAATTTTCGACAAACATTTCTTCTTGCCCCCTTGATTGGACTCTGGTTTGGATTGATATTTCTTCCCTTTTTCCTTCTATGCCTTTCTAGCCAATACGATTTTTTCTTCATTCTCGCCCTTGAATGAAGTCCCATCTCTGGTATTCTGCCTTATTTCCTCCTATACCAAATCATACCATAAGCGCTCCCAATTCAGGAGTTTCTCCCTCCCATTCACCGAATCTTGATAGCTATGCCATCTCTTGGGAAGGCTTAGAAGGGCTAGGATTACCAAATCTTCTTCAAGGAAATTAACACTGACCCCACCAAGTTCATCATGACACTGTGTGAAACTACTCAAATACTGTGGAATAATGTCATTCTTCTATATCTTGATACTTCGAAGTTTAATCTTGAGTGCCTACTTCTTGTGGTAACTATTATTCTCGAATAATTATGTTAGTGCTTTCCACATCGCAAACAAATTTTATTTTTCATGTAGATTTAAGACAATGTGATCTCGTACTCCCTCCAATATTATTCTCCTTGACTTGGCTACATCTTTCTTCCATTGAGCACAGTTCTAGGCATCAAATTTTGGTGGTTGTGCAACATCTGTCTTGATGTATTCTAGCAATCCATTGTCATCCAATACCGCCTCCATGCGATCCTTCCATGGAACAAAATTTGAGGTCCATTCCAAGGCATACTCTAGCCTTAGTCCATTGAAGGCCATTTCTGAAGAAATCTTGCTGCAGTGATCTCCAAAGTTGAGCCTCCTAAGAAAAAAATTAGAAATCTTTGCTCTAATGTGAATCCTTCTCTAATACCATGTAGAAATTATGCTGTATATTTGAAATTTCTCATGAAGTTTTAATCAAAATCACAAGACAAAAAACTACTCTACTACTTTGCGAACATTAATTCACAATTTAGAACAAAAAATTTAGACATGCAATAAGAAATCACACACATGCAACACATATTTTACTTTAGGGAGAGCAATCTGCTAAAAACCCCAATGCTTGATTTCATTAATATGATGAATAAAGATTTATTATGATTTCTTTGCTCAACTGAGCACAACCTGTAAGTGCATAACCTATCTCTCTGCTCATTAAGAAGCTCTGACCCAAACTTAGTTAATTTTTTCCTCTGCTTGAGCTCCTATTTCCTTGTGCTATTCCTTGAGGAATTAGGCCCCTATTATTTAGGAATTCCTCCAAAATGGATTGTGTAATCCCTTATATTGATAATCTAACTGTGTGCGACACCTGTACACTCAAGACTAGTCTACAACTAATGTTACACTGCGTTGGAATCTACGCCAAGCCTTGGGAATTAGAATTCTTTGCACGCACTAGGTATTTTGGGCTAATTGATCAGTTAAATAGATGATCACTAAGTTTGGCTGAAGTCCCACTACAAAACTGACCCTCCACTAGTTCCTTCAACAGTTAGAACCAATTTAATTGAAAACAACCTTAGATAATTGACCTTGATTTCTACAAATTAGCAATCACATGCTTAACTAAACTCTAACTCCTCCAACTCATATTTATTGAGTTAAATGGGTGACAACAACCATGTCAAACAAGTTAACATAATCCAAGTTGTCTATTGATGTGGAAATTCGAATTTTCTTAATTTAATCAAGGCAAAATCAAATTGAGAATTTCTTGTTGCATTTTTCAACACAAAGGAGGTTTTCACTTGAGGATCTCTCTCTCTCTCTCTCTCTCTCTCTCTCTCTCTCTCTTTTTCATTTTTCCTTTTTTTAATATCCTACTCTACTTGAAAAGAAAATCCATTTCAAGTGTAGGAATACTTCCAATGGAGCCATGTGCACAACATGACAACAAATAAACTCTCTCGTAGGTTTGAAAGTATGATGCTTTGATATATGATAAAATATGAGAGACCTACTACTTTGACTGTGATGATGCCAAACACTATTGAAGAAGAGAGTGGTGCTCCAACTTAATGATTTTATGGAACCAAAGTTTAATATAGCAGTGATGCCCTTGGTGGACTTTCTCATATGGATCATTCTATATGTCTTCTTCTACCATGCCATTCAAATCTTCTACTATTTGTTGACCAGTATCTTGAACACATAAAAAATCTGATGATAGGAATGATAGAAATTCCTAAATCTCAGGTTCTAATGGCTTCTCTCCATCAAATGTGGGCTTGATGATTCTTTAGTCTCCTCCATCTATTCTTCTTCTAAATTTTTTTCAATGACATCAAGAGAATCTATTTTTTGCAATACTCTTCCTAATACAAGATGAATATTACTTAGATAAAGAGGAGTTGTTTGGAAATTTTGTACCTCAACATTCTAAGTGGGCTAAGTTACTTTATTGTTTGGATTTGGAAATGGTTGTGCATGGAGTTGATTGGGAGTGGATCTTTGAGATGGGTGTGGTGGAGGTCGATGGTATTTAGGTTGGAACTGATGACGCTCATGATATTAAGGAAAATATGGGAAATAATGTGGATGTATTCCATAATATCCTTGCCAACCTTGTTGTCAATATTGACTTTAAGGACAGGGTGGCCAAGGTTGCCAAGAAAATGGGGTATTCCAATTATTTTGGGACTATTGAGTATAAGCTTGAAATTATTGGGAAGGATATCACACCATCCCTGATTGAAGAGGTTGCCAAAGTCTTCTTGGAGTCACATGTTTAGGTGTTTGATTTGCTACTCTGTCTTCTTGATAAACTACTCTCAATCCTAGTAAAGGTGGACAATAGTTTATAGAATGTGATTATGAATAAATGACACAACTTTCAACATTCACTTTTTTCTTATATTGCATCCTTAACATATCTATTTTTTCACTTAGATTGCTTGTTTGGTTAATTCAATGTCCTTGAATTGGCAATCATAAATTGTCAACCAGGGTGCGTAGATTGATGAAGTACAGGTGCACAATATGTGCGTAGAAGTTATTCATTAGGTCGTTATGTGTTTGTTAATATCTAAACTCAAGATGGGGGCAGTGTTTGTCAATTGTATTAGTGTTGTAATTCTTAGGGATGTTGATTAAGTTTCCTAGGAATTAACCTCTATCCAATTAGTTTGTAGATGATGTGAGAGTGACTTTTCTTATGTTAGATTGTTTGGGACTTTTGACCTTAAATCTATATGCTGCAGCTCCTAATTCTCTAAGTGCAAAAAGAAACCTATTTTATCAGCTATGAAGGAATACTGTTGAACTCAATTGTTTTAGGAGAGGTCCTCTCACTTGTTCAATTTCTTCTCAAACAAAGTAACCCAAGGAACATCTATATTGTGAATTGAACACACTTAAATTATGCTAGATAATAAGCAAAGGAAAGAACTGTGCAGTACCAGGCATAAAGCAAATTAGATAACAGTCTAAACTAGGTATAAAGCAAATTAAAGTTCTTATGCAGATAAAAATTCGCTGGCGAGATCATTATGCAGCGTTGTCACACAAAACAGAGCAATTGAAGAATTAAAGGAAATCAGATTGTATTTGATTAAAACCTGCCACTATTTGTAGGGGCCCTCCACATAGCAGTTTAGAGCTTCAAATCAACACAATGCTTGCACATAAAAACGAATTTCATTCACACGAAATTCACAAACTGTTCATAAGCATATCATTCGGTGCGCACCCAAATAATAGTGCGACCATTAGCTTTATAGCAGGTCTGTTGGCATAAATATATGAATATTTAAGCCTAATATCTCTTAATACTATCTAAAATTATATCGTTAAACCATCGTTTTGCTATTCCAAAAGAAAAACGATAAGGTTTCAGCTGATCTCAGGTTCTGTTTTGCGTTAATCCGATGGTTGACTTGGAGTTTGACCGCAATCTCCTGTGCTTCTTTTAGCAAACAGTTTCAAGTGGATTGGAAGGTATCCACGAGGGAGTCATCCTCTATCCATCCGCACCTTTCACTGTTGACCTGGAGCTCTGGAATCTCGTGAACAATGAAGACAACGATGGAATCCTAGACTAGCTGCGGAAATAGATTGATTCGATAGCCAATTGTAACTTTAATTAAAACAATAGGGTATACAGTTGAATATGAACAAGAAAACACAATAATGCACACCTTCATCAAAACCTGGTAGATATGGCTTTATTTAAGTGGTAAATATATATGAAAAAGAGAGGATCTTTAGGCAAAAAGGATGTCATGGTAGGATAATCTTCAGATTCTACATTCCCCCAGACTGGAGATGTTGTATGTCCTCATACACTTCTTCCTTATCTTTTGCTTGTGCCTCTTGTTTTTCATCTCCCTGTTTCACTAATTTCTTCTTTTTGGCAGAGATTGGCATTCTAGGCTTCCTCATTAGAATTTTGTAGTTTAAACTGATTATATCTCTCTGCATAATTCTGTTCTCTTTCTTCAGCTTCTTGTTTTTCTTATACCACAAGCTTAGATGTAGGATCAGATTGTCACTCTTGGAAATCTGTATCTCACTCTATGTCGTCAGGGCTTGATTTTCATTTTTAAGATACCGATTCAGTGTTTCTAGTTCAAAGATTTCTTGCTTCAAGATGCTTGAGGCTGATTGTTCATTCACCTGGTTGCTTCCTTCTCTAGGGCTCTGTATTGTTTCCTTTATTGTTGTCACCTTCTTTTCCAGTGACTCTATGTAGTCATATATTTCCTGTTGTGCGGGGTCAATTCCTGGACTATGTATCGGGCTTTCTAGAGATGAGCTGTAAGATTGTGGTGATGATCTTGGTGACCCTTTTGGAGAATTCCCAGGGCTTTCAATTGACTCATCCTCTATTGGCTCAATCTCTGTTGGAGTGTTCTATATTAGCTCCTCTTCAATTGGCTCCTTTTCATTTGGCTCATTTTCCTCAAGGTTTATGTATTATGTAGCCTTTGAGGTTATTTGTGGAATCGTGCTCAACCTTGTGCTCCTTCTCAAACCTGGGGTTTGTGTTTTCTGCACTTTCCTCCTCTTATTCTCTGATTTTTCTTTTAGAGGAGAGGTTTTAGTTTGTGAGAATTCTTCCTTACCTGGGCTAGCTTTCTTTCTTCTAGGGTTTCCCCTCTTCATTCTATGGAGAATTTTTACTATAGGCAGATCTTCTTCTGTTACCTCCATCTAAGTTTGAGGTGCCTATTCCTTTATCATTTCTATGGTTCTCTTTCTCCCTCTGAGGGCCTTGCTGCTACTTGGTTTTTCTGGGGAGTTTTCCTCAAAATGGTTTCTTATTAGGAAACTCTCCTAGTCATCCCCTATACTTCGGAGATGAAATTCAACCAATATTTTTACCAAACCATGATGATACATGGTGTTTTCTATGCATTGAATTTTCTTCTAAACATTTGTAGCTATTTTCCTGAGGCTATTCAAGAGGAAATAGGGGAGGTTCATCTGATGATCCTCGAGGAAGTGCATCATCATTATAACATGATATTAATACATTTGCCTGAACCTACCCTGAAAAGTGATAAACTTCTAAAGCATAAGTAATAAGTTTCACCATTTTTTTTTAAGAGCAGAGCTTGGAATACCTTTTTTGTATACCATGGTGTCCATGTTTAGATTTTTGAGGAAAACCTTCCAGTCCTTGCTATTAATCCCTCTGTTTTTAAACCATTTTTCTCCATGTCTTGGCAACTCGGTGGCCTCAGCAATCATAGACTCCATTACTATGAGTTTTATGTCCCCAATTTTGGCCTCCATTCCATCGAATGAGCGCGCAAATGTATTGGTTACCTCTTTGTGGAAGCCGTTAAATTTCTCAATGAACTGCAACCATTTTCTTCTTTGCAGCAACTCCCTAGTTTGTGGGTAACCCACTAGGAATTGCTTCCCTGCTGGCTCAGTTCGAACAATTAATGCTGAAGGATGCTTTGCCTTGAAGATTGGCTACCTTGACATGAATATGGGACTGGTAGGGTTTTCTAGCTAGCGGAAAGATGGAATGACTATGAAATAACAGAGGAGTGTAAGAATAGGGAAGAATGGATGGATTATCAAAAGGATTATGGGAATTAATTCTACCGTTAGGTGCATTCAAACTTATGATTTGGTAATTAATTTGGCATATTTGGCACAAGGTCATGACATGACTTTTAGAGTTGTGGCATATGATATTTCGTTAGGCAGCCATTACCCTTAGGTTATAATGATTGCATTTTAGTACTATATTTTCTTACTCATACAGGCTATATAACCTTCCCTATTGTTAAATTAAAGTAGCACATACCTTTTAATTTTCTGTTGCTAACCTTATTTGTTGTCCTTTAATTTCCTGCAGGTGCCTTGTTGTCAACTGTCCTTTAATCCAGATCACCAAGTGTTCTTGTAGACTTCAAAATTTTTAGGATGCAGAAATTTGTTTAGCTGTGGAAAATTGTCCAAGCTGCGGAAAGTTGTCCAAGCTGCGGAAATTTGCTGTTTCTGTAGCTTAAGAGAAAGAAAACTTTAGTAGATGAAATTTATTGTTTTTTTTTTTTTGAAAAGAAAATTTGAAGTGCCAACAAGTGGTTTTCACTTTAATTTTCTGTATAAACATGAACAACATGTTGGTTTTCATGTTTATACAAAGTTATTATTATTATTATCTTCACACACATATATATTATATATATATATATATAATTATATAATATATATTAAATATTATATATTATATATATAGATATTATAGATATATATATATAATATAATATATGAAAAATAATAATAATAAAAAACTTTGTATAAACATGAAAAAAACATGTTGCATGGTTTAATTAGATATATTATATATATATAAATATATTATATATATATTTAAACTGTGGTTCACGGTCACTGGTGGCGCTACATCCAGGGAAAAATCGGGGCAGATCCACCCGAAGGATTGCCATCGACAATCTTAACAGGCCAACCCCGAGGGAATCGAGGAGATTTCCCCGTGATCCAAACTGGGAGTGCTTTGCACGGGAACTCGACCATTGAGCTATCCCTGGGCTAATATATATACACACTATAATTAATTTATTATATTTAATTATTTATATTTTTTCCTTTTCCTTTTTATTTTTATTTGAAGAACAAACTGAATGAAAATTTATAAGGTGGAAAAGAAAAAGAATTCTTCTTCACCATCTTCAATTTTGAATTATCCTGAAATATTTTAACAAATTCCTCTCTTGTTAATGGTTTTTGGTAAAGCTTGAGTCGATGTCCATTTACTAATAGAGGAGTTCTTTCTTCGTCAATAGTCCTGATTCTAACTGCACCATTGTCAAAGACATTCTCAACCTCATAAGGTCCAAGCCAATGGGTTTGGAATTTCCCTTGAAAATTTTTGAATTTTGAATAAAAGAGAAATGCTTGATCTCACGGATGAAACTTGCTTTCTTTAATGTACTTATCATGCCATCTTGACCTCTGTTGTTGCACTAAGTTGGTCCTCTGGAAGGCCTCTTATCTAATTTCATCGAGCTCATTTAATTGTGTCTTCCTTTGCTTCTGGGCTTCTGACAAGTCAAGATCTAATTGGACTGCTGTCTTATAGGTCTGGATCTGGAACTCTATTGGAAGTAAGACTTGCTTCCCATAAACAAGTTCATAGGGAGTATATCTTGTAGTATTCCTCCATGTAGTCCTATAGGCCCATAAGGCTTCTGGAACCCAACATTTCCTGTGTAGATGTACAGTCTTTGAAAGGATAGCCTCGATCACCTTATTTTTGGACTCAACTTGTCCATTGGCTTGTGGATGGTATGGAGTTGACTTTCGATGTTTTATCTTGTATTGGTCCACAAGCTTCTGCACTAGTCTGGATGTGAACTGTGTCCCTTGATCTGTTACAATTTCTCTTGGAACACCAAAACGAGTAAAAATATCCTCAAAAAGAAATGAAACTACAATATTTTCAGTAGCAAATTTAGTGACATAATCAGAACATACCAAAATATATTTCTTTTGCTTTGAAGGTGGGCTGATTGGTCCAACAAAATCTAGTGCCCATTTTTCAAATGGTTCGATAAGTACCTGTGGTTGCAGGGGCATCTCATTTGAAAGAGTAGGTTTTCCCATTCTCTAACAATTGTCGCATCTCTTAACATATTCCTTGGTTTCCCTGAAAATGGAAGGCCAATAATATCCTAAAAGCAGGATTTTGTAAGCAGTTCTCTTGTTAGAAAAATGTCCTCCACATGGCTCATCGTGACAAGATTTTAGTATCTTTGGTATTTCGTCCTCCCGAACACATCTTCTGATGATGAGGTCTGGTCCTGTCTTATATAATTCCTCATTTATCCATGAGTAGGATGTGCTATTATGGACTATTCTTCTTTTTTCTCTAGGAGATAAATGAAATGGCATTTTTCCTGTGGCCAAATAGTTAGCAATATCTACATACCAAGGTGATTTAGTAGATACTACAAAGAGATATTCATCATGAAATTTATCTTCTGCGAGTGATCATTGTTTTCATTTTGTATTCTAGATAGAAAATAGGCAATTGTGTTATGTTTTCCTGGTCTATCTAGAATGGTTATGTTGAATTCTTTTAAAAGTAGGAGCCATATAGTTATTCTTCCATTAGTGACTGGTTTATTCATTAGGTATCTAATGGAAGAATGGTCTGTGTGGACAAAGGTTTCATAGCCAGTTATATTATGTCTGAATTTATTAATGGCATAAATTACAGCTAAGAACTCCTTTTCGGTTACAGTATAATTTAACTCTGCAAGGGTTAAATTTTTACTAGTATAATAAATGGCATAAGGAGTGAGATCTTTTTGTCCTAAAATAGCTCCTAAGGCTAAATCTGAAGCATCTGTTGAGATATGGAAAGGAAATTTCCAGTTAGGTCCTTTTAAGATGGGTGCTTCAGGAATTCTCTTTTTCAATGTTTCAAAGGCAACTTGACATTCAGAATCCCAACTGAATTCATAGTGTTTGGTGAGTAATTCAAAGAGTGGGGATGCAATTTTTGTGAAGTTTTCTATAAATCTTCTATAGTATCTGGTAAAACCGAGAAAAATTCTAACATCCTTTTGACAACTTAGCACTGATAACTTGGAAATGACTTCCACCTTAATTCCATCTATGGAAATATGGTGACCTAAAACAATTCCCTCGTTAAACATCATGAAACATTTTTCATGGCCTAATGAGAGGTTTGTTTCTTGACATCTTATTAAGACTTTCTCCAGGTTTTCTAGTACTTCATTGAAAGAATCCCCATAGGCTGTGAAATCATCCATGTACACCTCCACACAATCATGGGTAAGGTCAGAGAAAATGCCAAGGACTTCCCTTTGGAATGTTGCTGAAGAATTACATAACCCAAAGGGAAGTAGCCGGTAAGCATAAGTTCCCCATGGACAAGTGAATGTGGTTTTATCCCTATCTTCAGGGGCCACTTGCATCTGGTTGTATCCAAGATGGAATTTTTTTTTTCCTGCTAAAGTATCTAAGACCTGGTCCATGAAAGGTAACAGAAAGTGGTCTTTTAATGTTGCTTTATTCAACTCCCTGTAATCGATGCATACTCTCCATTTTATATTCTTTTAGGGATGATTACTAGGGGTGAAACCCACTGGTTGTCAGATATTGGATAGATAAAATTTACATTTAATAATTTCTGCAATTCTTCCTTAACAATTTCTTTTAGATTTGGGTTCATTCTTCACTGAAGTTGTCTAACTAGTATTGCATTTTGTTCAATGTAGATATGATGTATGCAAGTTTTAGGATCAATACCTCTCATGTCAGTGTATTCCCATGCAAAAGCAGAAGAATGTTTTTGTAAAATTTCTATCAATTGTTTCTTTTGCATGTCTTCCAAATTTTCATTGACATTTAAGGTTTTTCCTAGAAATATTTCTATCGAGGAATTCCCAAATTTTTCCATGGGCAACAACAATACTTGTTTAGAGGAGAGATATTCATTTCGACTACTCTCATAATGTGAGGAAGGTTCATTATTTTCTAGTAAATTCAAAAGTTTGTCTTCCTCTTTTACTTGTTCATTGACAAAAATAGGTTGTATTTCTTCTCCATCTTCTATCCATTCTTCAGTTTCTATATCTATTGTTGTTCTCACAGGGGGGTATAATGTAAATTTATTTGTAGAATTTCCATTTGAGATAAACATATCACTTGACCTACAGCCGATAAAAGCATCTGCTATAGCCAACCAAGGCCTTCCTAGAATTAATGGATGTCCTCCTAGATTGTTCTTGGGTGTTAAGACCATGAAATCAACAGGATATTCCCAAGAATCTAAAGATACACAAACATCTTCTAATAAACCATTTGGTTTAATAATAGATATATCTTCTAATTGCAATAAGGTTGGTGTGTATTGAAGGTAAGGAAGCCTAAGTGTGTCCATAACTTGTTTGCTCATTATGTTTATGGCTGCTCCTAGGTGTTTGGTATTTCAGTTCCATTGATGTGAATTTTTACAATGGGGCTTCCTAAGTCTAAATATTTTTGAATTGTTGTCTTCCCCATCATGATGTCTACAATTTTTCCGACTAACTAAATTCTTTTTATATCTTTTCTTCTTCTCCCTAAACGTTGTGTACTTAATTCCTTAAATGTTTTTGCAAAAATTGGTATTTCTTTTATGGCTTGCAATAAAGGAATCTTAATGAAAACATTTCTCAATTCATCCATCATATTGTAATCAGGCAAGATAATTTGTTTCTCTACTCCTTCATCGATTTTCAACCTTTCTGGGAAAGGTGGTTTAACTGATATTCAAGGTTGTTCTATGATAGGAGCATCTATTGGAATGTTTTCTGTTTGTTTATTTTCTTTTTGAGGGAGAGAAGTCTCCCCTTCTTCTGATTGATTTTTATGTTTTTGAAGATTAGATTTTGTTTTTTGAATGACAACATGAGGTTTTTTTGGTAATACTTTTCCAAACATTAATTGGACATTATTTAGGTCTAGTGGGGTTATTACATAAGTTTGAAGATTTTGACCCTCCATGTTCTACATTGGTTGTTGTGGCATTTTATTTTTAGGATTCAGAAGTGGTTGAGCGGGTAATTGATTTGATTTTTGTGGAAATGGTAGGGAAAGTTGTGGGTTTTGATTCTGAACTGGGACTTGTGGCAATTGATTAGCTTGAGGAATTTAATTGGACGAGGTTAAGAATTGTGGTGGAAGGTAGGATGGTGAGTATTGTTGATATTGAGCATAAGCTCCAAAAGGATTTTTCCATCCTTGATTCCAAGGTTGTGATTGTGGCAGAGCCCATGGCTGCCAGGCTGAATTCCAATTACTTTGTGAAGACTACGAAAATTGTTGTGGTCTAAATCCTTGTGATTGATTTGGTTGGGGGTTCTGCCATGGTCTTTTGGCTATAAAGTAGAGAGGGTCTACTGGTTCTGAGATTCCTTCCTCATTGAATACAACCTTAAGACTTGGTAAGGATGGAAATTCCTTTATATCATGATTATCTGCACATATGACACAGGTTTCTATGTCTTTTGAGTCTAAGGGACACTCTCTTAGAGCATGTTTCTTCCGACATTTGGGACAGAAGATGGATAATGCAAAATTTTCGGAATTTCGCTTGTTTTGTATTTTAAGGGTGTCTATTTGTTCACTTAGGCTCCCTAAAATATCTATTTTAAAGGTGTCAAGTAGATTTCCTATTTCTGCCCTACTAACTGTCCCAGCTGCAGACTTGTTTATTCTTGATAAGAGAGGGCCCCTAGGACTCTTTCTAACTCTTGCTTTGCCCCTTGAGATATGTACACATAAATCACAAATATCTACAAATGGTAGTTGGGAAATATCTCCTTTTTCAGTTAGCTTAAGGAGATCGATCCATTCATCTTTAACGACCCTGAGTAAAAGAGCGTTTAAGGTTTATTCATCCAAATTATCCATTTTTTCTCTTTTAACATTATAAACAAAACTTTATACCAAGTCTTCAAGATTCTTATCTTCTTTTTGTGTCATTTTGAAGACTTCATCTTTAAGGTTACTAGGCATACAATAATATCTATACTTGCATAAGAAAGCCTCTTTCATTTGTGCCCATGTTGTTATGGAATGCACTCCTAGACTCATGAACCATTTTAATGTTGAGTCTTTTAATGTGGCAGGGAATAATTTCAACTTTTGATCATCATGCAGATAGTCATATGATCTGCATAATACTTCAAATTCGAAGAGAAATGTCTCCGGATCTTCGTTTCTTTTACCATGGAAATTAGGAAGAATTGAGGGTTATATATTTTTCATTGTGAGGGTTGTATCTTCATCAAGAATCACTACAACAAATCCCTGTGATTAGCATCCTTTTTTACTTCTTTTTTTTGCATCTAGAGCCCATTTTTGGTGCTATTTGCATCCATTTATCAAATATGGTGCAAAACTTGACACAAAATTTGCATCAAGTTTTGCACCAAATCTTACACCAAGTTTAGCACCAGGTATTGCAATAGGTTTTGCACCACGTTTTGCACCAAATTTTATGCCAAGTTTTGTGTCATCCTTTACACCAGGTTTTGTTCCAGGTTTTGCATCAAGTTTGGCACCTAATTTTGTTTGACATACTTTTGCATCCTAATTTGCATCTCTTTTTGCATCCACTTTTGTGTCAGGTTTATGCATTGGGTTTTGCATCTCGTTTTGGATCTACTTTTGCATCTACTTCCATTGTATCCATTTTTTGCATCTAATTTTTTTTTGCCTGTTGCATCAATATTTGCTTCCACTTTTACATCTTTTTTTGCTTCTTATTTTGCATATTTTTTGTCTATTGTTACATCCAATTTTGTTGCGCCATATCTTGCGCCTACCATTGCAACCACATTTGCTTCCACGTTTGCATCCACATTTGCATCCTCTTTTGTGTTCAAGTTTGCATCGGATATTGTGTATGTTTTTGCATCCCCTATTACATCCAATTTTGTTTCATCCATTTTTGCATCTACTTTTGTGTCTGCTGTTGCACCCATGTTTGTGTCCATGTTTGCATCCCTTTTTTCATCTTATTTTGTACCCATGTTTGTCTCTTTTTTGCATCTAAGTTTGTGTCCTTTTCTACGTCCGTTGTTGCATCCACATTTGTTTCACCACAATTTGTGCCAAGTTTTACGCCTAACGTTGGACCCATGTTTGCTTCCACTTTTGCCTTCATGTTTGCATCCAAGTTTGCATTGACAACTGCATCTGC